>JAODUO010001097.1:22500-80000 GCA_025642075.2 Ridgeia piscesae | reverse complement strand
TTCCGTCTCTCGCTGTTCTCCTTTCCGTCTCTCGCCTTTCTCCTTTCCGTCTCTCGCCGTTCTCCTTTCCGTCTCTCGCTGTTCTCCTTTCCGTCTCTCGCCTTTCTCCTTTCCGTCTCTCGCCGTTCTCCTTTCCGTCTCTCGCTGTTCTCCTTTCCGTCTCTCGCCTTTCTCCTTTCCGTCTCTCGCCGTTCTCCTTTCCGTCTCTCGCTGTTCTCCTTTCCGTCTCTCGCCTTTCTCCTTTCCGTCTCTCGCCGTTCTCCTTTCCGTCTCTCGCTGTTCTCCTTTCCGTCTCTCGCCTTTCTCCTTTCCGTCTCTCGCCGTTCTCCTTTCCGTCTCTCGCTGTTCTCCTTTCCGTCTCTCGCCTTTCTCCTTTCCGTCTCTCGCCGTTCTCCTTTCCGTCTCTCGCTGTTCTCCTGTCCGTCTCTCGCCCTTCTCCTGCCGTCTCTCACCCTTCTCCTGTCCGTCTCTCACCCTTCTCCTTTCCGTCTCTCGCTGTTCTCCTGTCCGTCTCTCGCCCTTCTCCTGTACGTCTCTCGCCCTTCTCCTATCCGTCTCCCGCTCTTCTCCTGTCCGTCTCTCACCCTTCTCCTGTCCGTCTCTCGCCCTTCTCCTGTCCGTCTCTCGCCCTTCTCCTGTCCGTCTCTCGCCCTTCTCCTGTCCGTCTCTCACCCTTCTCCTATCCGTCTCCCGCTCTTCTCCTGTCCGTCTCTCGCCTTTCTCCTTTCCGTCTCTCGCCTTTCTCCTGTCCGTCTCTCGCCATTCTCCTGTCCGTCTCTCGCTGTTCTCCTGTCCGTCTCTCGCCGTTCTCCTTTCCGTCTCTCGCTGTTCTCCTGTTCGTCTCTCGCCGTTCTCCTTTCCATCTCTCGCTGTTCTCCTGCCCGTCTCTCGCCCTTTTCCTGTCGGTCTCTCACCCTTCTCCTGTCCGTCTCCCGCTCTTCTCCTGTCCGTCTCTCGCCTTTCTCCTTTCCGTCTCTCGCCTTTCTCCTGTCCGTCTCTCGCCTTTCTTCTTTCCGTCTCTCGCCGTTCTCCTTTCCGTCTCTCGCTGTTCTCCTGTCCGTCTCTCGCCTTTCTCCTTTCCGTCTATCGTCCTTCTCCTTTCCGTCTCTCGCCGTTCTCCTTTCCGTCTCTCGCCGTTCTCCTTTCCGTCTCTCGCTATTCTCCTGTCCGTCTCTCGCCCTTCTCCTGTCCGTCTCTCGCCCTTCTCCTGTCCGTCTCTCACCCTTCTCCTTTCCGTCTCTCACCCTTCTCCTTTCCGTCTCTCACCCTTCTCCTGTCCGTCTCTCACCCTTCTCCTTTCCGTCTCTCGCCCTTCTCCTGTCCGTCTCTCGCCCTTCTCCTGTCCGTCTCTCGCCGTTCTCCTTTCCGTCTCTCACCCTTCTCCTTTCCGTCTCTCACCCTACTCCTGTCCGTCTCTCACCCTTCTCCTGTCCGTCTCTCGCCCTTCTCCTGTCCGTCTCTCGCCGTTCTCCTTTCCGTCTCTCGCCGTTCTCCTTTCCGTCTCTCGCCGTTCTCCTTTCCGTCTCTCGCCCTTCTCCTGTCCGTCTCTCGCCCTTCTCCTGTCCGTCTCTCGCCCTTCTCCTGTCCGTCTCTCGCCCTTCTCCTGTCCGTCTCTCGCCCTTCTCCTTTCCGTCTCTCGCCGTTCTCCTTTCCGTCTCTCGCCCTTCTCCTTTCCGTCTCTCGCCCTTCTCCTGTCCGTCTCTCGCCCTTCTCCTGTCCGTCTCTCGCCCTTCTCCTGTCCGTCTCTCGCCCTTCTCCTGTCCGTGTCTCGCCCTTCTCCTGTCCGTCTCTCGCCGTTCTTCTGTCCGTCTCTCGCCCTTCTCCTGTCCGTCTCTCGCCCTTCTCCTGTCCGTCTCTCGTCCTTCTCCTGTCCGTCTCTCGCCCTTCTCCTGTCCGTCTCTCGCCCTTCTCCTGTCCGTCTCTCGCCGTTCTCCTTTCCGTCTCTCGCCGTTCTCCTTTCCGTCTCTCGCCGTTCTCCTTTCCGTCTCTCGTCGTTCTCCTTTCCGTCTCTCGCCGTTCTCCTTTCCGTCTCTCGCCCTTCTCCTGTCCGTCTCTCGCCCTTCTCCTGTCCGTCTCTCGCCGTTCTCCTGTCCGTCTCTCGCCCTTCTCCTGTCCGTCTCTCGCCCTTCTCCTGTCCGTCTCTCGTCGTTCTTCTGTCACTCTTCTACCGTTAATCTCACGTTCTTCTCGCATCCGTCTGTCAACCGTTTTCTGTCTGAATTGACTATGGCAAAGCAACGCCTGCTTTCCAAACTATGCCGTTGACGATCTGGTACACATTGAACACCTTGCTGTACTGTACCGTACGACCGCGTTATGTGGAGCGCAGAATGCCACTAATGTCTCTTAAATGTTGCCCATATGTCACTCATCCGGCGCGTACGTCACACGTCACGCGAACAAGGTCAATGAGCGCCATAATTAAGTCCGAGAACGGTGTCAGACGTTGTCGGAATGGCGTTTATTGAACGTTGGAGGTTGAGAATGGCCTGTGCGCGGGGATGGGTTGTGAAATGTTGGAGATCGTGAAAGTCCGTTGCGCGTTGACGAAACGCTTACATTTTTGTTGGCAGAACATGTCGAGGTGGGTAAAGTAATCAGTGTAAAACAATCTCAAATAAAACAAAAAACAGAGGCGATTTCGTCAAATATAAGTAGAGATTATGTTATTGCAGTTTAAGGCTGTGCAATCTGAATAACTGTCCAATTTCTCCTAAATAATATTAACATTGCTATATATTTTATTAGACATGTTATTCTTCACTGTGAGTCTTGTCTATGTGAATGTATGTGTGAATGTGTATGAATAATATTTAATGTTTCTTCTCCGGCACCGGAGGTTGAATAAATTAATAATAATAATAATAATAATAATAATAATAATAATAATAATAATAATAATAATAATAATAATAATAATAATAATAATAATAATAATAATAATAATAATAATAATAATAATAATAATAATAATTAGCATGTTGACTTAACTGTACGTTCGCTGTCGGACTTCACGTCAAAGTTAACGTCTTGATTATAACTGTTATTGTGTAAAAAAGTATGTATTATATATTAATTAAAACAGGTAGTATTTTGTTTACATGACTTAGACTATGTTTTAACGAGGTGACCCCCAAGTGATTTTACAAGCGTATTCGGAACGACAGCGTGGAGTGTGGAGTTGACAGCAAACAGGTGCCGATCACGTCACTGTGGGATATCAGAAAGCCCGCATGGCCAAGAATTCGCTTCTGATGGACTCCAAGACAAATCGGTTTAGACTATGATGTAGCGCCGTCAAAAATAGCTGTATGCTGTTGATTTTGACAGGGAGGAACTATATCAACCACGCCAGTCACACAAATGAAGATTTGTGTGCCGTGAGATTCGTGTCACTACTCGAACAAATGTCTTCGCAGTATCAAGAACAATTACTCTCATTTTCAGTTCCGACCGTTTATTAGCAAGTAACATTTAACATGTACGAGGAATTGTTGGTGCTGTCACGTGATTCAACCCATACCAACGCATTATTCTATCATTGAATAATATAGGTGAACTTGAAACTAGGGAAACGGATCGATAAAATAGCGGATCCCGTCTACTCACCTACGTGGGAACCACAATGACATTGACAGTGTCCTCAGCGCAGGAAACAGACCCGAGGTCGGCGTCACTAAGATAACGACCTCGTTAAAGAAATGCATCATTAACCTGAATCCATTCAAAATTTAAGGAGCTTTTTCAAAATGACACAAAAAACGCCACAATATCACAGACGAAACTATTTTCGTGACGTACTGGTGCGTCAGTCCTGGTGGTGAATATTGAAATCCGAAACCTTTGACTGCCTGGAAGAGCTCATCCGGGCACTTGTAACAGTAATCGTCAACACCAGACCACGCAGTCGGAACACTTCAGTGGGACATACGAATGCTGCGGCGGCGTTTTGCATTTTCGAAAAAAAGCTTCTTAAATTCAGCGATGGGTTCTGTATAATGATGTATTTTCCTTATGAACTCTTGATTAAAAACGACTTTTTTAACTCAACTAACTCAACATTACATTTAAAACATAATTTGATGTCGAAGAGGACTACATTGCCTTTCGCTTGCACTTTCAGTTTTCCGCTTTCACTTAGCCTTGCTATGGCGCACACATTTTACAGTCATGTCTAATTAAGCTTACCTTCCCACAACATTACTCAAATATATCTAGCTTGTCAATCCGGGGGAATTGCATATATCAGTTTCATAAATTGATCTAAAATGGAAACAGCATGTTCCTAACATAACTCCAGATTTAAAACAAAGTGTTCCTTCGGTATTTATAAGTTAATTGCTGTATACTGCTCTGATTTTGCATGGGGTTGAATAGACTTACTGACAAGTGAATGTCGTCACGGGAGTCACGTGTTAAGACATTGTCCGGCCAGTAACGACGCGTTAACTACGATAACCCTATCATTCTAAGTTAGACACGACGGTCTCTTTTACTACCGACTGCATAGCGTCGCTTGCGGGTCGTCGCTCGGTCGGGGGTACGTGCGTTCTCTGCCTGTGTACCTTCTTCCGCGCTGCATCTTCTCGTTAAGTTCCGGTGTTCCCAGAGCGTTGAGCCGGCGTCAGGAATTCGCCGCATGAACATGTTCTTACAAAAGCGCTCAGGTACGCGTAAACAGCAGTTATTTCGGGAAAGGAAACCGTGTTTATTTTCCCCGAAAAAAGCCGCGCCATCTAAACCGGGACCGTCGCCGGGGAACTAGCCCGGAGCGTCGGTCCTGTGTGTGTGCGTGTGTGCGTGTTGGCGGAGGGACGCCGACACTCAAGTCGCGCAGTCCCAACGAGGAAGTGCCGCTGCGAATGTGTCGACGGAACCGCCTCCTGCTGCGTCGGCACGCCTCGCTCCCGCCAAGCGGCGCCGGCGACGTCGCTGATTGGTCGCCGAGTCAGCCAATCGTAAACGTGTCACGTCTTCTGAACGGGGATTCCTCGAACGACGGTGGCGGCGGTGTCGGCTGTATGTACGTATGTATGTATGTACATAGCCGCCGCCAGAGCGGCTTGCACCAGGTGACCCGGGGCGCGAGCGTCTCGTGTTTATAGTACGCGCTGACCCCGGCATGCAATATTAAATAGTTGAGCGCGCCGATCAGTCCCGTAGAGCGACGAGAGCGCTCCTCGAACAAGCATGGCAGCGAGCAGACGACTACTGAAGCCGCTGGCGTCCGCCGTCGACTCGACTCAACGCGTTCGGCGGATCGCCGATGCGCTGCACGATACGACAGCCGCGCTATCGGCATCAGCCGCGACCACGGCATCGGCACCGGCTACGGCACCGGCTCCGACGACAACGGCCAAGCCGAAGACCATCGACGACTTGAGCGGGCCGCCTTCCTGGCCTGTCGTCGGCAACTTCTGGCTGTACATCAAGAAGGAGAACAGAGGACGCCTCCATGAAGCGATGGTGAGTCTTTGCTGTGTGTCTGACGTTCTTGAGTTGATGTTTTGCTTGTTTAAGAACTTACTTACAGTCTCATAGTTTCGATGTCTCGCCGTGTCAGTGGCATTGTTACTTTGGCATCGCGTTGTCGACTTTTGTTGGGTCTTTCCCGTTGTCACTTAGCGGCGTTTTATGGCCCGAAAGTTTGCGTCTTTCGTTAATGTCTTGTTCCATTCGCAACGTCACGACGAAAACATTAATGATTTTTGTTTAAATTGGTTATGATAACAATTTCACAATATACACAAATGAACGAATGAACACTAACTAGCATACATGGCGCTCCGCGTCTCCTCAAAATATACTATTCAAGTTTAGTCATGTAACGTAAAGAGTAGGGTAAGATAAGATTCTAACGAAATTGCAGACCGTGACAAGTAACAACTGTTTAGTAGTAGGCCTAGTATTTTGACAAACTTTGAGAACTAATTTCGTTAAAGAATCTGTTCAAAAACATGCAACTGACGGTGCGCCGACAGTTTCGTGTGTCAATGTTTACATCGATGGAATGCGATGCGATCGACGTGCGCTGGGTTAGCGACGCACCGGCAGCCATGTGCGCTCGTTGTGGCGGCCGTAGGTGAATGGAGACACGAGGTGTCTCGGTGAGATGAGCCGCTATCTGCGATGCGCGCGGAAGACCTCTGACGTTATCTCGCCAGTACAAAGCCCCGTTGTGCCGGCGATGAATTGAAATCGCCGGCTACAATTCCGTCACGACAGCCGGTCGCACCCGGCTTTGTCGTGGTCGGGGAGACACCGAAAGGGGGAGGGACAGTTGCGTTGAATTCGGTCGGCGGAGAAAATTAAGCGAACTATGCTGGGGCGGCGCACGCGCGCGCCGCGCTCACGCAATGTGTGCGTCGCGGCCTAGATGCAGTTTTTACGGCGCGACCTGGCTTGCACGGTAACCACTCGACACCTACATCTCGCAGGTACAACTCGATCTGACGAATAGTTGCTAGCGTTGTCCGCGCTATCTTTACACTGCGGGATGTCGGCCGTGCGGCGTACTTTAACAATGTACAGGCTGTGAGCATTCCACTGTACGTTACATTGCTGACTGTCATCCTTCCCATGTACGTTACACTATGGACTGTCAGCCTTCCAATGTACGTTACATTGCGGACTGTTAACATTCCATTGTACGTTACATTGCTGGATGTCAGCAATCTATTGTACGTTACATTGCGGACTGTCAGCCACTGTACGTTACACGGCTGGCTATCAGCGTCCGTAATACTTTACACTGCGGTGTGATAATATCATGATTATATTGTGTTATATATATATTATATATATATATATATATATATATATATATATATATATATATATATATAATATAAAATATAAATATATATATATATATATTTTTGGTGAAATTACCGAGAAGATAGTATATATATATATATATATATATATATATATATCACGACCCGAGGAGGGCTCAATAACACACACAAATCATGCGATCGCCCTGTTTTCTCTGCATTACAAAATGATACAGTTTTGTTTCAATAACGCCCTCAGAAACACCGCAGACAATGTGACCACGGCCCAGCCCAGGCATCGGCGGCAATTAATTAGTAATTCAACGACGTCATCCTCTGACGTCACCGACTCCTTATCTTCCGTGCGGAGGAGAAGAGGGATGCGGCTATCTCCTCCAATTCTTTCACACTGACGTCATCGGAAGTCGTAGTATTGCGTTCCGTACACGCCTAGCCCGCTTACCGGGCCAGTCATTACTTTTCGGGAACATTTAGCCTGCAGATATCCGTATCGTAACACGAGTGTGGCGAGAAATAGAAATCGACTGCAGTTGAGCTTGTCTGACGCTAACCCGAACGTACTGGCATTTCATTTAATCGTTAGCGGGGCGAATGTTTCTCATATCTGCGTTATAATTACGTGTCTAGCACACGACTGTCACAATAATATCTCGAAAATGCCACTAGTCAACGGATAACTGTCTTCACTTGTACGCTGTGTTGCTATCAGAGTTGGCGCGCTGCCACCGCGCCGTACAACGTTGTGTGGTTGTGCTGAGCGCCGTCGCCCGCTGAATGCGTTCGTATACAGCGCAAGCTTAACCCGGTCACACAATAAGCCAAGCCTGTTATCAGATTAGATGTGACCAGATTAAGCCACTATCTTATCGAACGGTGTAGCATTCACACGGCTCTTGTACACGACGTTACGTTGCAATTCTATGACCCCTTTTCACCGGAATCTCGGGTTCCCGGTGAAGACGAACTGAGCTGGGAGTCGTCTTGTGAACGGCCTCACCTGCATAGCGCTGCGCCGCCGCGCACCAAAACCAGATAGTCTAAATCAACGTCAACAGTATGCCGCGCCATCGGTGGAAACGTTTCGTCAAAACGTCATAGTAACCTTCTGGCGACGTGGGTGGTCGTCATGCCCGCGATAGATGTCGTCATTAATTATGTTGCACCTCAGCGGCCGAGTGTCGGGTCGTGGATGATGGAGGGCGCCTAATGAAATATAAATCTTTTTATTAAGTAGACTTCTGTTCTGACTGAATGGGGGCGCATTGACAGATGATAAGATGGATGCAGCGACCCGAGCGTCGGAAAACAGATGCACCTACTCGAACCGTGTTGTCAACCCCAGCGGCAGATAACGGCGACATCGCATTACGACGGCTGTCAGTCATCACCTGCCTGTCCGCGCAGTCTCCGTGTGTTTGTCCGTCGTTCTTTCTGCGCGGTGTCATAACAATCACTGCTTAGCCGTGCATGCGTTGCCACGGCGAACTCGGTCGACTTTGGAAGAAGTAAACTGTAAAAACAATACGTGTATCTACGTCGGGCAATTCCGCACGTTGAGTGTGATACACTGTTAACTGACCACTTTTGGCAATAGAGACATAGACCCGCCTTCTCGCGAACGTTGACGTTGACAACGCGTATCTACATCTGTAGCAGTTCTCTGTTATTTATGTTTTTAACAATAGCTTATGGTGGCATCGACATAAAGATGACGCATACACGTAAACAGTACACGTTACTGGAATATACACACCCATCACGTACCTCCTTCTCTCATATTCATCGAGTGTGTTCACTGACGTCATCAGAGGCAGTCCGATCTAATTACTGATGGCGACATATGTTTTGTTCTTTTTCTTGGATTTGTGTATAATCGAAGTTATCTCAGCATCCCGCATTTATTACCCTCTCTTCCTCCCATTGTCCATGTGCCCTCCTACTTGGGTTTACTCCCCGCTATCTACCTGTTCACTCTAATCACCCGTTCCAAACAGTAACTCCGCATTTAGACGGAATTGTTCTGACGTCTTGTGTGAACGCGTCCTCTCATAATACTCCCGCACTGGCCTCGAAGCTCGGATGCACTTCACTTGACGCGGCTACTTGCATCGTCGCTTCTTCGCTCTGGTTGAGCGTCGGCACCCGCCGCTAGTGACACAGGTTTAGTAAACACACCACGTCCATTGTATCGGCAGTGACAACTGTGTGAGATGTACAGCGAGATACCACCGCCAGAGACACCCCGCTAAACTCAGTGCGACGTATTGTGTCGTGTGTTGCGATGCCAGGTCGGTTATCGCAAGTGTCTTCATTAAATTCCACTTGCAAGTGCGCTAAGCGACGTCAACCGATTGCGAAGCAGCCGTAGAAAATGTGTGCACGGCATAGGCAGGTTTAGAGACAGCGTGCACTGCATGAATATTCGTTAAAAAATACGTGTGCGCTGAATCGGCAGCCCTGAATACCGTGTGTACTGTACTGCATAAACTGAACTGGTTACATTTGGCTGAATTTATGTAAAATCGGTTAAGTTGAATCGATGATGATCAGTGAAAGACATATACACGACCCTTGAGACAGGCAATAATGTTTTTTATCTTTCAAAATTACCCGTAAGACGTGTACTTTACTTATAGCTATTCACACGCCATGTAGCGAATTTGTTGGTTGTTGCTGTCATCGTCGTCGTCGTTATTGGTTGTTGTCGTTGTAGGTGTTGTTGCCGTTGTCGTCGTCGTCGTTTTTGTTGTTTTTAGTTGTTGTCGTCGTCTGAATCGTTATTACTTGTCGTCGTTGTTGTTGTCATTGTTGGTTGTTTGTCGTCGCCGTTGCTGTCGTGCGGACGGAGGTGCTTGATCGTGTCTCGCCACGGCCCGGCCCGGTCCGGCCCGGTCCGGCCAGTCGGCGCCGTGTGTGCCTGGTTGGCCAGGGAGTGTCGTCTCTCCGGCAGTAATAATATCAGCGCGCCGAAATTGCGTTAGGGTCGGACTGATCGCATCGGTGATATTATTTTTGCCAAATCCCCGTCGGCCACTTGGCGTTACGTCGCGCAATCTGCGTCCGCGCCGGACGGCACCGGGCCGGACCGCATAACGCGATGGCGGCGGCGACGGACTTGACAGAGAACGCCTGGGCGTCCGGCCAGCATTTCAAGAACAGGAATGCACATATCAGCAATACATACTTGTTCCTTCCACACCGGCGGTCTTCCGGGCACTCGTTTGTCGGCCGCGGGCGTCGTGTTGTTGTTTTGCGATCGCTCGCTCGTTCGGGTCGCCTGCTCACGTCGGGAGCCGACCAGGCTTCCTATATCCGGCCCTCGGTGCGCAAAAGTGATACTATAAAAAGAATGCCACCCGACATACGTAACTCGCTCGGTGTTCTCGCTGATGCGATGTCCACCAATCGCCTCTCGCGGTCAACCCTCCCTCTCTCTCCCTCTACCGATATCACCCTCCAATGTTGTCACTGTCATCCACGTAAAAGTAGTTCGCGTAGTTAAAATATTCCGCATATTAAAAAACAGACGTATATACAAATGTTGTATTAATGCAAAAATATATTATTATTATTATTATTATTATTATTATTATTATTATTATTATTATTATTATTATTATTATTATTATTATTATTATTATTATTATTATTATTATTATTATTATTATTATTATTATTATTATTATTATTATTATTATATTAACGTTTCTTATCATGATCTTTCTTATTGAGATGTCTCTATGGAACATCTTCTATGCACATTTTTGCTGGGTTTAAATTTAATCATAAGAATTTGTGCGTGCAAGATATGAACTTGTTACAATAAAAGTTGAATCGGACAAACTAAATATCAATATCGGTGGGTTTAGTTGAAACATAAATCATCCGCGCAAATTCGCTCGACGAACTTGCCGAGGATGATGACGTGTCGAGAGCCGACATGAGTTGTCGACCTGTCTCGGTCACTATCCATTGTCTCCCCCTCAGCCCCCACGTCTCGGGCGCCGTGTGTTTTCGACATGTGTCTTCTTTTTGCGCGCCTGCGTCATCCTCACACGGCGCTGTCGCCGGCTTCGAGCCGTCTCTGGTTAGCCACGCTGACTGCCCCGCCCCGCCCTGCGGTCCATGCAGCCATACGGCCGAGGCTCGCTGATGCGACCGGGAGCGCCGGCAACCTGTCCGCCCACTGCTCTATCCGTCCACTGCCCCGGGATATTGGTTTTGGCTGCGGCCACTTGTTCCCGCTAGGCTGGTGGCGTGAGACGAGGGAATCCGTCCTGTCCGTATGGGCTGGAAACCCGCGTAGTGAGCAACCCGACGCCGTTTTACGACTGAATGTTGTCGGGTTTGGGGTTACCGACCTACGCACACATCTTGCGGCCTGCGGGGAGGGACGGCCGAGCGTAAAAACGAACCGAGAGTTACGTAAACGCGAAGTTTACTTCGTTCGTTCCGGGTAGCGTTTCTTATACTGGGATACGTACATACGCACCTGCAATACACACGCATGCATACACACACGCACGCGCGCACACACAAACACACACGCACGCACGCACGCTCGCACACACCCGCGCGCGCGCCACAGGGGACATGTCCTTGACATCCATCATTTGATTCAGTCGATGTTTACCTGTATACTTTGGCAGGAAGATTATTTTGTTTAGCTACTCAATATGGTTTGTTTATTTAGGTTTGTACAAGCGCTTACTTACTTTATCTAAACAGACATCAGTTAGTACGCGGAAATCGCACTTTTTAGCCGATCTGTAGTGCAGTAAGCGAATCGTGTTAATTTTTTTTATTTGCGCGTTTCCGGTTGAACTTGTCGCGATTGTTCGGTGGCGTAGCGTGGCACTGATCGGGGTAAATACCCGTCGCATCGTACGGGTTGAATGGCATTGTTACTGAACAAACAATTATTCGCCTGACTTGCCGCATTCACTCCAGATAGATACCCCATGTGGCGCAATAGGACGCAGCCAGCGTTTGCCTTCGTGTAATCTCGCCGTAATCTCGTTGTAATCTCATTGTAATCTCGATGCACCCTGGCGGTCCGGGTCGTGTTCATCGCGCACTGATCTGCGTGCTCGGTTGAGCAGGTGGCGGCTATAATATTATGATCGCCCTCAACGAGTCTCGGCCACCAGCCTCTTCAAAAAGAAGTCCTTTAATATTCACCACGATGCTTTCGATCATTGTTTTAAAATTAATAATATTTCGATAAGTTATACGTGAGACTTCTTCGACGTATAAGCAAGCAACTCAATATAAACGATGCATCCACAGAAACTATCGTAGCACGGACTGGATTGGGTGAATAGCAATCGGACTGAGCACATGTTAATTCCCGAACGTATCAAGTCCACCACTAACGAGACATGGACAGCGGCCACGCCATAGTTTTGACAACATTGAATGTAAATGTGCAGAAAATGCACATTGCAAGAAAGACCACATATCCGTGATGACATCAAACAGCGAAATCGCCAGAAATCGACCAATGTCTCAATCGCGCCTTCGGCAGGCGGCGTCCAAGCTGTGTTGTCGCGCTACCCGTCAGGTCGTGCTGTCAGATTAGGCCCCTTATCTGGCATCTGGCCACCGATAAACCGCTTCTGCCAGGCAGGTATCTCTCTTTGAACCAGGTGTTCTCCAGCGCTAGGCCCGACCCATCCCACACGTATCAAGTTACGCGGACAACTCGCGACATCCGTGTATCAGTGTCAAGACCCCCCTATCGGCACGGAGAATCAGCTAAATGTACGCGTATAATGTTATTGCCCGGAGGCGGGTTGCTCAGACGTAACCATCTTATATATATAGTTGTCTCGCTCGACAGGAGCTGTCATGAGTAGACGACTTCAGCCGCCGCCTAAGACTTCCGTTATTCGACGTGTGTTGGTTTTGTCGTGTACCGTGTAGCGTAATCTTTCTAGGCGGGTTAAACGCATCTGGCGCTCGTCGGCGATTTAGTGCGCCCAGGCGCCAAGTTTGCGGTTAAATTAATTGAAGCAGTTACGTCGCAAGGGAATCCTGCAATGTTGCGGTAAACAGTCGTCGGCTGAGCATGCGACGTTGTTGTTTATTTCGACGGTAGCCGCAAACGCCGACCCACCCCGAGCAAAGGCGGGATCCTCTAATGAGCGCTCGTAAATTGTAATCGTAAAAATGCACGGCTACTTGCCGGAAGTAACGCCGTGTTTTATCCGGTGTCAGGGAGGGTGTGTCGCGGCTCTGGCTACCGTTGAGTACCGCACATCGAGTACCGCACGGCGAGTACCACACATAGAGTACCGCACGTCGAGTATTGCACATCGCGTACCGCGCGTCGAGTACCGAACATAGAGTACCGCCAGTGCTGCCCGTTGAGTACCACCCGTAGGTAGAGTACCACACGTAAAATACCGCACGTCGAGTACCGCTAGTCGAGTACCGTGCAGGTCGAGTACCACACACCTATCGGAGACAATTATAGCCATCTAACTCAGACACAGATACATCTACAACATCAAACGTCACATCAACAACCTGGAACGCATCCTACGAGATCATTGAGACGTTCTCGCCGTTTGATGTGAGGCAGCCTGCGTGTGCTCGCGAGTCACGGAAGCGGCCGGCCACACGGGGAGCGTTAACGGTGTCGTCAGCGGCACCGCAGCTACTGATTGCTGGCGTCTGAGGCGACGACACGTTACCGCCGATGTGAATGAGGCACGCGGCCGACAGAAATGACGTCTTTCGTCGCCATATAGACGCGATGATCTACTTCCGTCCTAAACCACCCGCGTATCGCGCGCCCCTGCAACCGATCCGACTCCCGCAGAGGCAGTCACCGCGTGCTGATTACCGCCTCGTTGATGAGCAACAAAGTATCTGTTTTAACGAGATTAATGAGAGACGGTCCAGATAGACAGGTTGTTAGGAAAGGACGGGTGCACGCAAATTTGCAAACACGGCACAGGTGGAACAATAGCGAGAACAGGTGTGAATGAGAAGGGCCTCGGCTGATATGGGAGGACTGTATGAGGACGGAGATGAAACGATTTAGGGAGGATGGAAGATGGAGAGAGTGAGGGGGCAGGGCAGCGGGGAGAGAGGAGAGGGACAGAGAAAGAGAGAGAGAGAGAGAGAGAGGGGGGGAGGGGAGCGGGAATCGGGAAGCAGGGAGAGGGGAGCGGGCAGCGGGGAGAGAGGAGAGGGACAGAGAAAGAGAGAGAGAGAGAGAGAGAGGGGGTGGGGGCTGCCGACAAAGAACGAAACGGGTGGTTTGGCGGCCGTACACCTGACCTCACACCTGTACAGGTGATAAAGAAGAAACACGGTGGCAGCCTGTGGTTCTCCACGCGTGATCAACTAACATACCATCCGTGGGAGCCGGGTGGAACCTGGTTGCTTGAGATGCCACATACGATCAGCCCGCGTACTCGTTAAGCTCGGGTTTCTCTCCCATTCTTCCTACGCCATTCCTCATCAGACATTTAAATACCTGCGCTTAATTCGCCACCCGTGCACGGCTCGCGATTACATAGCTCCTAACCGGAAGTACCTCTCGTACTCTGGCATGTTTTTCATGTCGGCCAAACAACACCTTCCAAGTTGGCGGTCGTTAATTGCAGTCGAAGTTAGTTTGCGGTCGACTTTCTTCTCCCTACCTGCTATTCCAAACACGTGTCTCTCCACACGCTAAATATGCTGCTGAGCATACCAGGCGATCCGGCCTCCGACTTTCTCTCCACACGCGCGCACGCACGCACGCGCGCACGCACGCTGTAGCGCTTACATTTTTCCGGGCGTTAGAAACGTTCCGGTTGACGTTTCTGCGCATGCGCAATATATGTAAAATCAACAATGTGCAGCGAAAAGACAAAGCATTTATGGTATAAATATTACGGGTTGTTCGTTAGGATGTATATAACCTCTCAGCAAAGTTATTTGTCGCAAATTAACACGAGGCAAACAAGTTTTGAGGCATATTTTGATAGCAAGCGTAAATCACGTGACAGTAGTGCGCCATAATCCGTGACAGTGATTTATAAAAAACGTAATATTTTATTGCGTTGAACGACATTTTAAGAAACTCTTCACAGTAATCATCACAGGAAAGTTAACGAACAGCTCGTGGCATTTATACCGAAAATGCTTTGTTGTTTCGCTGGACATTGGTGATTTTACAGTTATTGCGCATGCGCCGAAACGTCAACCGGAACGTTTTTAACGCCCGGAAAAATGTAAGCGCGACAACGCGTCCCATGCATAGCGGCGACCGTTGTAATATGCTGTCAAGCTGGTGAGCGTTGGGGAGATATCAGCTAAATTACCAGAAGTGCCCAGTGATGATAAACACCGCAAGTTTCTAACTGCCGCAGCGGTCGCCGTTTGTAATTAAGGAATGGACTTTCGAAAAAAGATGGCGTATCAGTTTCTGTCGCTTTGCAAACAACATGGAAGTAGTATCAGTCAGCATTAAAGTCAGTTTTATGTCGGCGAACCCGATGGCATGTGTCATTGCTAATGACGTTTATGCAGCTACACAGAACCGATGTCATAAAAGGCATTCGTCCGACGCATACGTCCAATGCCACGCAATGGCCGTATGGGCCTTTGATATTTATTTAGGCACTTGCGGCCTTATCAGAGCTGCCCCTCTGGCTGGGCAAAGACAGTCAAAGTGTGTAACTGTCATCTGTTCTCGATGACCCTCGCTTGACCGTTGTGTTTTATGCGACGAGGCCGAAGCCTTCGCCTTCGAATGGTCGCATCAAACGGCGCCTGGCGCACAATACTTAATGTGCTCGCACATTAAGTGTTGTGGAGCCGACTGCGTCCACTGTATCGCACCGGTTTAATGAGTGCAGACCACAAAGCGGTCGTGTTGCTATTGTTTGTCGTAATGTTTTATAAGCGACGGTTTTGTTGTACACGTACGTGCGCGTGTCGATTGGGTCTGGCCGTTGTATGCGTGCATGGCGCGTGTTTATGCTGCACTCCCTGGCCCCGTTACTAGACACCCGTTGACAACAGTAACGCGATGAAACAGATACACATATCGTGCCTGAGACCCGCAAATTCGTGCTGACACAACTACCGTCTGTCCCTATCTCCCAGTGGTACGTTGTGATGATCGGCCGCGGTTCATTTCACGCCAGTCTCGCTTGCCTTACTCGATCGGTTCAGCAAGACGCCGATGACACCACAAATGTGTAATTTGCGTCTTTTCCACTTATTTTCCCTGTATTTTCGCCGACTGTCCGTTGACCCAGACCTACCAGTGTCAGCGCCGAGCCGCTGTCTCGTCATGTTTGTGAAGTTCGCACGCTGACAGTTGAGAGACTGGTCAAATGTCCGAGTCAGCGGTCAGTGTGACACGATGGAATGCACAACATAATTAATGAAACCGTAGGAATTAATATTGCTATTTTAAGTACAACATAAATTAGTAAAGATAAAGTCGTGAATGACAAGGCGATTTCAATAGAGAGAAACCTCGACAACATCAAACAGTTGCTTAATAAGAAGTACTGCACACTTAGGACATTAAGACATCCGGGGCTGACACTAGCATTTTCTACAGAACGGTTAAAAATTCCATTTTTAAAAACAATGGATAACGGATAGGTTTCGAGAACGCACTAGGCAATTGCCTATGTTAACAATCTAGTTGTGTTCTTCAGCCAATAAACATACCATAAAACGCGGAATAGGTCGATCTTCAAAATAATACTCATCGCTTTCTTATCGTCGACGAAATCGACAGCGGCTAACTTCAGACTCGTCTTCAAATTCGAGAATACAGTTAAAAAGTTATTTTGTTTAATCCAGTGACGCTGTCTGTACGACATGACGCCAAAACGCCACTACAATTGACACTACTAAGCACAACTACAGTACAATACGATAAACATATGAGACGGCGAGGCAACTAATCCGTGACGATACAACGATTTACAAAGTTACCCAACTAGTACCAGACGGCCCAGCCTTTGACACGGATATAACAACGCAGCATATAGTCAGTTATCAATGAGCATGCCGGGTTGAGAAGTTGCCTGACCTCTTCATTAGCGCTGCCTATGGGGGACAAGACGTCTGCGGTTTGCGAAGTCGAACGCCTGCGGGGTAAACTGTTTAAAAAAGATATACCCCCGAACCGGGGTGACTAACGACGGAATGGGGCCGCAGATACGCTACTGATGGACGGATAAACGTCAGTTGTCAGTGACAAACACATTGTGCGTGGGAGCGGGGTTATATTTAGTGACGCGCTGGGGGTGAAAAGAGCGTCTGCGGTTGGACGAATTGGGAAAGAGTAGGCGCATCTCACCCGGAGTGCAGGCGGGGCAGGGGTAAATAAGTTAAATGATGCGAGAAGACAACGGAGTTACGACACCGAGTTCCGTCGCGCGTGAAATCAATGCGCAATGAATGTCGAATGTCAGAAGTCAACGATTAAATGAGGTACTCGCGACTTATGGGGTCGACGTATCGATGGCGCAAGAAAAGGTCGGCAGGAATGCGCTCGTTTCTGAATGGCCGTGTGCCCCCTTCGTGTATCGTGTTTACACCGACGTATTCACACTAACGACGACGCTGTGTTATTTATCTCTGTAGCAAACTAGTTCTTTCTTACACACAAGCATGTGCCAACGTTACGTCTTGTGAGAACTCGCGACGACAAACCAGGCATACGCGATCAATGTCCAAACACACGACCGTGCCCAATCGAACCGACAGCGTGTGCCAAGTACCAAAACGATTAGATAAAACAGTCAAAAAAGGATTGTTAACTCGACAAACAAGAACGATTAATACATCGTCGCAAATAGCTGTAATGGACTTTCGCTGCGTTGTTGCACTACACACATGACGCATATATAGATGTACTCGAATAAATGTAAACACATCACAAGACATTTCAGTTGTTCCGATGTGTTTGAGATGGTCGCGCATAGCACAATGCGAAGGTGCTCAGCGCGTGTTGACTCTGTCACTTCATAAACAGAACGTGACGAGGCGAACTTTCTTGGAAACCTATAAAGGCCATCAAATAATCAGCAGCGAAATCGATATGTACACAAAACGAAGGAGGGAAATTCGTTGTTGGAAAGACATATTTGTAAACTGTTGTCACTTCGTGAGACGGATGACAAATCTCAGAACCGAGCGGGCAGCGAGCGGGTACGGCCTGGCCCGCATGCCCGAGAGAGAAGGCGGTGTCGAGCACTGAGGACCGCATACGCGGCGAAACTCGATAGCACCTTAATGGCGTTGTACAAGGGGCGCGCTTTATCGCCACTAAGTGGACGTTGACGAAGCCTATCGCGGGGCATTGTTCCGACGCACAGACCTCTATTGGCTATTATTGTGGCCCGACGTCGTTTGTCTGAGCGTACCCGCCGACACCAACTCGCCGGATAAACAGCGTAGCGGCCGTACGCAATATCGTATGTTACGTGCAACCGTTTCGAACGACCGAGTTTTTGACTATATCGGCACACGTATCCTCCTAGATACGGTGCACTCATAACATGGTGTAATTTGTCGTAATATCAATATTGCCCGGTTTCACGTACGCGATTGCAGAGTGTGTCACTGGTTTGCGGTGTGACGTCAGTTATAGCGACCGCATGTCGCGAGACAATGCCCTATGCAGCGAACATACCGCAAGACAGTTAGTCATCTCCCGGCCGCATCAGTCGCTGTATTGTGCATTGTTTAGTCAAAAGCGCGTCAAATGGGTAGGAATGGCCAACCCATAGTAGGGCTGTCATCCGGCGACGATATATCGTTAGTATATAGGCCTACGTCAACATTTCACACAATAAGGTTCTTGAGGAGTGGAAAACCGTTCCGTATACTCCGACACGCGGAGGTTGCCTAGGGGGTGTTCATGTCTTCCGTACGCCCGGCCCCTCGGCGCGTGTGTGTCAGTCGATATCGCGTGCACGCGCGCACTCCTAACCCGTCCGCCGTGCCAGCCAACAATGGCTCCGACGAAATTAAAATCGCACTCGGAATCGGACACCTGGAGCGAGTGAGCGAACGCGCCAGCGCATTGGGACGAATGGTGGTCGGTAAACAAACGTGGCCATGGCGGGCCAGAAGGTGAAACGGGCGCCACGCTGCGCGTTAATCGCCGCGCATATCTACTTTACGCGCACCGATAACCGGAAACACGTGTGCGGCGCGCACGCGCACGAGCACGTGCCTCGCGAACGGTCGCCGGTGGTTGTTTTATGTTGCATTGTCTGACGAGTCGGTTGATTGATCACGCCGCCGGCCGCAGTTTTTTTTGGCATGTCCACTTACCGCTGGCCGGGACGTCGGCCCGAGAGACGCGGTGATGGACAGAGGTGGGTCTGTCTGAAGACCACACCTGGCTAACTTGACGTATGCACCCACAACTTCGGTTTCGTGACGAGAAATGCGCTATCGACAGGAACTTCTTGTCCGCGATGTTTCATCTAATCACGCCAATCGAGTTCCCAGCGATAACACACGCGCTGCACGGAACGCAACATTCGTCAACATGTTGCGTGCAAGTCATAGGATCGATTAGTGGCAGATTAACCATCGCGTACTTACTGATAATTGCTAACTTCCGTTAAATGACATCTTGACACTACAGTTGCACTAAACCACCATTACGTTTGCAGGCAGAGCAACACAAGAAGTATGGAGCCATGTTCAAGGGCAAGCTCGGTCCCCAAAAGCAGGTACACCTGGCAGACCCTCGCCTCTTCGAGCAGGTGATGCGAGCGCAAGGGAAGTACCCGGACCGACCGGCCTTCAACTCGTGGAAACTGTACCGCCGGGTGACGGGCAAGTCGTGCGGCATTGTCACGGGGTAGGTGGCTGCATATGCATGACGTCACCGACGTATTACTTCCGTTACCTGTACCCATATGTGACTCAGTTATGACGTCTGAGTTCTGGGCGTTTAATACCCAGACGTGTCGCCTGAAACGTGGATTTCATTAAGAAAATACGTTTAAGACTTTAAATATGCGATATGAACATTCACTATTGTCAATGTTGAAACTGTTGCGTGTGTTTACGTATGTGCGTGTTGACGTGTGCGTGTTGACGCGTGCGTGTAGACGTATGTGTGTAGACGTGTACGCGTCTTGACGTGAGCGAGCGAGGTGAGGTCTACGTTACATTGACACGTGCGGAAGTTGTGTGCATTTATAGAAAATCAGTTTAAGAGTTTTTAATATGTGATACCATTGTTAATATTTAACCGAAAGTGTTCGCGTGTTGACGCATGTGCATGCTGACGTGTGCGTGTTGACGTGTGTGCGTGTTGACGTGAGGGGTGAGTTGACGTCTTGTCCTGTGCTGTAGGACGGGCGAGGAGTGGCACAGTGCGCGGGCCGTGCTCAACAAGAAGATGCTCCCGCCGAAGAAAGTCGCCGAGTTCACGGGCGTGCTGAGTGAAGTGACGTCAGACCTCGTCGAGAAGCTGCGCTACATCCGGGACACACAGGGCGCCGAGGCTCTCACGACCAGCATCCCGAACGAACTGTACAAGTGGTCGATGGAATGTAAGTGTACATCCGATACAATCGATCTCCGTTAGAGCCGTGTAGATTGGACGTTTCACGGGTGACCGGTGATTTTTTAGGATGTGTATCCCATTATTATCGTTATAATAGTCGACGTCACTATTGTATTGCATAGTTATTTCACGCTGTCACGGGTGTACAACGTTCACCAAGCACATCTGATCTGTAGTATAGAAAGTAGGTGGTATATAAATAAAGCGGTAACCTGCAGCTTGCGTTGACAGCCGACGAGATAGCGGTATTTATTCCCCAACTGTCGTGTATTCACTTATCTTTCCCGTACAACTATCGCGTTGTCCAACTCCATTGCCTGTCGACGCTGTATGCTGTCACGTGGGTCACCGGACGCACGACACCCAGACAGGATAGTTGACAATTTCAAACCGTTATCAGCAACGCTGGGATGCGTCTCTCGTATCGCCGTAAAACCCATGTTCTAATAATAGAAGCCGATGTACAGTTGGTGCACTGAGTCACTGTCTGCGGTAAGAATGATGTAATTAGTTAAGACATATGTTTGTCTGTTGCTCATTCTTCCTTGTCCCTCCCACCCCCGCCTTGTCCGTAGTTCCCTTAGACTTGTATAAGCTGCCACTGTGCCTGCGATGACGTCACCCGTTGTTTTATCTACAGCCATTGGCTCCGTGCTGTTCGAGACCCGGATGGGATGTCTGAAGCCGGACATGCCCGAGAGAGTACAGGCCTTCATCGATTCCATCTCGCAGATGATGCAGTCGTCACTGCAGGTGATGATTGGCGAAGAGATCCACCGGACGTTGAACACCCGCTTCTGGCGGCGTCATGAGGCCGCGTGGGACGCCATCTTTGACATAGGCAAGTAGCCAATCAGCGCTGTCGTCACAAGCCGGCCTCTAACAAAACCTCCCCCAACGGTTATTAAAAACATTCAAACTGGATTCCGCTGGATGATTTAAAGTTTACGATGCAACTGATGCTTTCTAAATGTACTTAATAAATGTTACGCATTTGAAAAATCAAAGTTTCCATCTTCATATATGAAATTGTTTAGTTAGCGATCAAGTTTTGTGGTCGGCTTGCATTTTCTGTATATGATTTAGCAACTTTCAGTTAATGTTCAACCTATGGAGTACAGCAAGATAAATGTATAGGCCTAGCGCTGGACACAGTATGGTTGAACAAGCACGGTATAAATATCTTTATGTAGGGTAATGTTTATAGGCCTACTGGGCGCAAACAAAATGAACAGAAGGGACGATCGTGTATATTAGCAATGCGTTGTATGGTACTGTGTCGCCCTGGTCGACTAAAGGGGTCGTCTTGAAATGTAACATTTCTCGTTGAGTCAACAACGGTGTATTGTGGTTGCAGGCAAATCGTACATCGACGAGAAACTGGACGACCTCGAGAAGGCGATGGAGGAGGGACGAGACATCGCCGAGGAGGAGGGAGGCAAGTTCCTCACACATCTCCTCTCGAGTCAGAACCTCAGCATGCGCCAAATCTACGCCAACGTCACAGAACTGCTTCTGTCGGGAGTGGACACGGTGGGTGCAACAGCCGCGGGCTGGCGGCTTTTTACGTATTTTCACGCAATAAACAGTAGAAAATCGAATAACCGAATCCACGAAATGTTCTGATGCACTTTACCCGACTTGTGTTTTCAAAAAAATGTGAGAGATTCACGTGTGATTCGCGATATATGAATGTTTTGTGGTCTTAGGGCATTCGACTTCCTCTGTTGCGTATCATCTACTAGCCAGATGCGTTCTTTTAACTCCCACCATGTCGTATCACCTACTAGCCAGATGCGTTCTTTTAACTCCCACCATGTCGTATCACCTACTAGCCAGATGCGTTCTTTTAACTCCCACCATGTCGTATCACCTACTAGCCAGATGCGTTCTTTTAACTCCCACCATGTCGTATCACCTACTAGCCAGATGTGTTCTTTTAACTCCCACCATGTCGTATCACCTACTAGCCAGATGCGTTCTTTTAACTCCCACCATGTCGTATCACCTACTAGCCAGATGCGTTCTTTTAACTCCCACCATGTCGTATCACCTACTAGCCAGATGCGTTCTTTTAACTCCCACCATGTCGTATCACCTACTAGCCAGATGTGTTCTTTTAACTCCCACCATGTCGTATCACCTACTACCCAGATGTCTTTAACCCCACCAGTGTATCCCTACAGAGATGCGTTCTTTTAACTCCCACCATGTCGTATCACCTACTAGCCAGATGTGTTCTTTTAACTCCCACCATGTCGTATCACCTACTAGCCAGATGTGTTCTTTTAACTCCCACCATGTCGTATCACCTACTAGCCAGATGCGTTCTTTTAACTCCCACCATGTCGTATCACCTACTAGCCAGATGCGTTCTTTTAACTCCCACCATGTCGTATCACCTACTAGCCAGATGCGTTCTTTTAACTCCCACCATGTCGTATCACCTACTAGCCAGATGCGTTCTTTTAACTCCCACCATGTCGTATCACCTACTAGCCAGATGCGTTCTTTTAACTCCCACCATGTCGTATCACCTACTAGCCAGATGCGTTCTTTTAACTCCCACCATGTCGTATCACCTACTAGCCAGATGCGTTCTTTTAACTCCCACCATGTCGTATCACCTACTAGCCAGATGCGTTCTTTTAACTCCCACCATGTCGTATCACCTACTAGCCAGATGCGTTCTTTTAACTCCCACCATGTCGTATCACCTACTAGCCAGATGCGTTCTTTTAACTCCCACCATGTCGTATCACCTACTAGCCAGATGCGTTCTTTTAACTCCCACCATGTCGTATCACCTACTAACCAGATGTGTTCCTTATCTCACAATGTGAAGTATCACATGCTAACCAGATGCGTCTTCAAACCCACCATGTCGTATCACCTACTAACCGCATGCGTTCGTCAACTCCCACTGTCCACGACTACCTACTAACCCGATACCTTCGTCGTGTACCACCGTGTCGTATCGCACCGCATCGCCTACTGACCAGACGCGTTCGTCTTTCAGACGTCGAACACGTTGGCGTTCACCCTGCATCTGCTGTCGACTCACCCCGAGGTACAAGAGAAGCTTCACGCGGAGGTGAGCAGAGTGTTGGGCCAAGGGACGCCCACACCAGAGAGCATGGAGCAGATGTCGTACCTCAAGTGCATCCTTAAAGAGGCGCTCAGGTGAGACTCGGACAGGTCGATTCGTTACTACAAAGTGTATAGTATTCACGGCTCGAAGTTACGCTTGTCCGTTAGCACGCGACGACAACCGGATTTGCCGCCGGATAAGTGAAATTGCTACTACTTGTTGTCCGGGACAACTTGGCTGAGCCAACTATTATTTGGTTCAGCAGATGTTGCTTGCTTCGTCGACAACATATTTTGAAGTTCACTTAACAAAGGGTATACAAATAAAAGTTGTATAAAGGTAAAATTACCAGTCTAGAAATATATGTGTTAACTACAGTTATCTGGTGTTTTAAATAAGTTTACGCGCAATGTTATGCATGAAATGTATCGATTAGGGCGGTTTACGTTGGACGTTTAGATCACGGTTGTTACCAAGGTTATCTTATTTTCAGACTTTACCCTGTTGTCACAATGAACGTGCGGGTGTTGGACGAAGACCTCGTGATTGATGGCTACCGAATTCCAAAGAAGGTATGTTGTGTCCAGTTCTCATCTCTTGTGCCTGTATCATTGACCACAGCGCCGGGCACTGCCACGCCCCCTTCCCCTTTCTCCCGGTCACGTCTTAGCGTTCCACATTGCTACGCCCAAGTGCTCAAGGGCGCTTTCATTTCACGAAAATTGATCGCATTTTGAATACTCATGTGCATTCTTTGGCCGTTTGAAGACCGATTGACGGACTGTGGGGTGTGACAGTTGACGACAGTGGACACAACGACTTCAAACGGGTGCCGCCAGTCATGTAGCGTCCATGACCATCACACACTCGGACAGTTGAAACAACGTCCAGTAGTCGAGTTGGTCAGTCGACTCTCCTCTGCACTGGTCACTCATATGTGTCCACTGTAACTGGACAACATTGTAGCTGTTGTATTTGATGTCATAGCATATGACAATACCAATGTCACCAGTGCTAAAAAACTCCCCTTGTCTGAATGAGAACCACCAATAAAAAATTACTATAAAAGTAAAAAGATAAGTTCTTGCCTAGCGCAGTATCCAATTAGCAGGATTTCTCAAAGCGCTTTACACTTTACTCCCTGGCAGACCTGTTCAATCGAACACCATCTCAAGTTCTCTGGGAAACATCCAGCCACGCTGCAATTAATGCGCGAAAATTATCGGTACAACCTATCCACCACTATCTATAGCCAGGTATTCATTCATACAACTGAATGAACTGGAGCAATGAAGAGTGACATAACTTGCCGAAGGTTTGACATGGCAGCACAGGGTTCGAACCGGGGTTTTCTTAGTCGAGAATCCGAAGTTCTAGCCATTACGCCACTACGCCACTACACGGCCTCATACACGCACCATGCAGCCACTAACAGCAGTTGTTGTCGACACGGTTGTCCCTTATGGATGAGCTCACGGGCTGGACGGGTTAAGCACTGGAGCGTCGACGTAGGTCTGTGCGTTGCTTTCCGCCCGATTGCTGCCTACGTCGTCGTAAATATCTCGCAGCGTCTTGCCACCTGGCTGTCCCCGAGTGCGGAACCGGGGAGCATCGAGTACCTCCGGAGTGTAGTGTAGCGTCGACGGAGGCGTGTTCGTTAGTTGTTTTCGGCACGATCGCTGCCCACGTCGTCCGTAAATATCTCCCAGCATCTTGCCATCTGGTTGTCCCCGAGTGCGGAAGAAAAGGAGCATCCAGTGCTTCTGGTCGGAATGACGCCAGATTACTTGCTACAAGTGCGCCACCGCAGGCTGGTTGAGGTGTACAAGTAACAATTGCGTCAATCGAATAATTCAGGTTCCGGTAGATTACGTAGGAATATGAATAATATTTTTTGATAACACCCGTATGTATGCCTTGCGTCGTGGTTGAATCATTTAGTCACAGCACGCAGACGACAAGACGGTCGCAACCCTTTTTGTCTTCCCCATTCGAGATAAGACAATCGCGGTGCCACGAGTTCACAGCAAGAACAAGCGCCTGGTGTCGCCAGCGTGTCGAGAACAAGACCATGTCCCCGTTTTGCCAACAATAATGGCAGCGTTGTGCTGACGTTGGAAAGTTCGTTCTCATTACCGAGATTTCTTAATAAGATACCAGATTATGTTCCAGTTTATAAAATTGTTCGTGTATAGTTATAGTAATTACGGGCGTGACTAGAGACCATCGGACCCATTGTTGAGCCATTCGCTAAGTCAGAATGTAGATGTATTCGTGATAAAAACAAGTCGTGGAATATAGAAGTAATAAGCAATCACACGAGTCGATGCCGTCATTAGGGGCACCTCTCGCTCTCAGCCGACCGCCAGCGGGTGTCGATGTCTCGCCCGGTTGACACACGCGCGCACGTTGTGGAGCTCTGGTATGTGGCACGCACATAATGGAATTACTTATGACCGGTCTTGACACGAAACAATAAAAGTGGCATCTACTCCTCGGCGTGCGTGCGCCGCGAGTAGCGTCGGGTTTCGCTTCCGTTCGCGTCGAGCGTCGACCCGGTTTCACCTGACGGCCGACGTCCCGGTGTGCTCCGAGTGGAATGCCGGCGGAAACGGCAGCAGATGGGGCGGAGCGTTAGCGGGGAATATAAATCGTTTATTATTATAACGTGTGGAAATGAACTTGAGAATGGCGCCAATGAGCGTTCCCGTCGCCGTGGGACATGGTGTATGTGCCTGTCGTGTTGTCTTCAACTGCATTTACGAAGAGGTGAATGGATGGCCAGCGAGGGTGTATCTGCGGTCGAGATGACCACAGCTACGTAAACGATGACCATTACGTTAATAAGACAACAATTACCAACGGCAACAACAGATTGACGAGACGATGACAACTACTGATGACAACTACTTTGATTCAATAGCATCATCACGCTGACTACGTTGATTATAAAGCAACACTATAATAACCACTGATGTTGTGTTTGTTGTTTCAATCAGTGTACGTTGCGAATCCCGATGTTGTGCATGTTGTTACAACCGATGTACGTTACGAACCACGCTGTTGTGCATGTTGTTACTATCGATGTACGTTACGAACCACGATGTTGTTACATTCGATATACGTGATAAACCACGACGTTATACTTGTCGTTACAGACGATGTACGTGATGAACTAAGACGTTGTATTTGTCGTTACAGACGATGTACGTGATGAACCACTACGCGGCGTGCAGGAACGAACAGCTGTTCGAGAAAGCAGACGAATTCATACCGGAGAGATGGGATCGCTCCGTCCATCGTCACACCAAGAAACCTTTCGCTTCGCTCCCTTTCGGCTTTGGTACCAGAGCTTGTCTCGGTAAGTTAATGGTCACATGGTTCCCCGTTCAAATCCACTCTTCTGTGCGCCAAGAGGCCAACGTATAGACCTGGGGCCCTTCTCACTAACGTTGTTAAGAGCACATGAGCCCGATTTTTGCTCTTTAAAATATATGGCGGACGACTGGAGTTAAGAAACGTTCGTACAATTTTGGTAACTTGCTCTGTATGGATGTAAAGGAATACGCAGTGGTTAGTTTGTAGAGTTTTGTGATGTTTTAAGTTGATAGCGAGCGATACATATTGGACATATCAACAGGTTTCTTTATTTTGTTTACAGGAAAGCGTATTGCGAAACTTGAGCTACATCTGGCATTGTCAAAGGTGAGTACTTCGTCGCTGTTTCACACCATCATCTTCGTTATAGCACCGCTGACTCTGAACAATAACAATTGTAATATTCTCCCAAAATAATACATGTGCACATTTACACGCAAAACATGTTCACACATTAAGACATGTTCACACATTCAAACAGTTTAATATATTCAAACATATTCAAATATTCGCGCGGCTTAATATAGGCCTCTATTTTAACCGTAGCAGACAATAAATAACGGCGACGTATCTTTGTAGATGTCACAGAACTTCAAGCTAGAGCCGTACGCAGGGATGCAGTTAAAACCAACGCTGCGAACTCTACTAACGGCGGGTCCGCACCTACCCCTGCGCATGATCGACCGCTGAGTGGACTTCCGGTTGCCTTCGCAGACAGACTTTCTACTTCCGCTGCGACGCCGCCGATAGATTTCGTTCCGTCGCCGCCGCATGCCGGCGCCACCGGTTTCGGAGGCGAGAACGCAGTTGCAATCTCGCGTGACCCGACTGCGCTGGACACGACAAACTGAGTGTTTTCGGGGGTGGCCCTACCGCGCATGCGCGTATCGCATGGCGAGGGCTGGCGCCGTTGTGTGGGGACAGTGGCTGTGGGGCCGACAAACAATGTGCAATAATGGGCGTGTGACCACGTGTCTCCAACTCGTCGGCCCGTGACGTCATTACAACGCGCAATGCATGCCGGGCCGGAGGATGAGCGTCAACGGACTGCATGTGACGTCAACACTGGCACAGCTCCGGGCAGACAACGTGGCGTTCTCATCATATTCGTGGTGTACTATTTATGGCGTACAAACTAAATTACTCCGATCACGTGCATGTGAATATATCTCTTTTGCCTTTATAGCATAGGACATGATTATGATATACTCACCCTAATAATAGATTATCGTTATTGTACGGCCGAAATTCGTAATGTCTGGGGTGTTTTCCGGTGGTGTTTTTGTCGATAGAATGATTAATCAGGATTCGGTGATGGTGACATTTTAAATACGAGCCAACGCATGACACCGCCAATAATCAATAGTATATTTACTTTGACAGTCTCTCGTTCTCAAATTGCTTCACATAACATATCGAAATGGCTTAATTGTATTACTTAATTGTATTACGTGCACACCAGACGTATCAGCCTTGTATCGTCCACACAGTGGCTCAAATGGCAACTGTACTATCGTGTAGATACTTACTCATCATCATCCTTACGAGAACCGATCACACCAGACCGCGGCAATCTCATTAACCCAACCATAAGACAGTATTACCTTTACGCCTTGGTAGTACCTCAAATGGTACTTTAAAACAGTACCCATACGTCATACGTCGCGGTACCTCATCCAAGCAAAGTACTTCTACGACAGATGTACTCTACAGTTACACATACGCCGCAGTACGTCTTCGACACGATGTATTTCTACGCCGGACGATCGCCATTGGTCGAACGGTGTCACGTGTTCTTAAGAGAACGGGTAATATTGTTCATAGTTGCTTGTTATACTGTAACATGTCTATTTATATTGGTTATTACGATGTAAATGTTTGTAAATATCCGTCGTGTTATGTACGATCTAGCGGGAACTCGATGAACTGTATCCGTTGTAAAGAGACGCTGTGACGTCAGCATGACGTTGCCGTGCCCGCCAGGGCGCTCTACACTCGAGACAAAGCCCAACTATTCGCTGTTTTTCTGGTTATACAACTCGATACCTCACACTATGCTTATGGCTGGAAAAAATACGCTTTTAACGAATCTTGCGTGTCGACCCCGAAATGCCAATGACACATCGTAATGCGGCTGTGTGAAGTCGAAGCAGGTTATGCAATGCTGATATCGATAGAATTCAAAATTATCGTAATAATGGGATCGGGTGAAAGTACGAAGGCTATCGCACCGGTTCTGTACCGCCCGCCCGTACAGCAGATTAAATATCAGCAACACATAAGCCATGATAAAATATGTATATGTATGCTATATGTATGTCACGTGTAATGTGTTGTTTTTTCAAAACATCAATAAATGTGTATATTTATTTTGAGCACAACTGCGTTGGTTTGATATATGAATCGATTATATCTGGCATCAGAAGTAAATGACTTTATTGAGCGTGTATTCGCTCCCTCTCGCCCTCCCAGTTACTGCAGCGACTCGAGTGTTTGTTTATTATAATGGAACATTCCCGAATCAATTATAGAACCCGCGTCGCAATGCCGAATTGTTGGCACAGACAAATTACCCCTTATCAACCGTCACCCGATACCCCGTATCACGATAAACAACGCAGAAACTCGGCAGCGTCAACTTTGCTGAGTGATCCAACCCACATTTCAATGAATGTTGAAATGCTATCGCGCCTACTCATCGTGGCGCCCGACGTGCGCCGGTTATGCAACCATTATCAGTCGTACATGTCGGTAAACCAGGACGACCGAAATCTTACCGCGGCACGGTCGACGTTCTCCGCACGAACAGCCCGGTTAGGCCACCCCGCCCGAACTGCTCCCGTGTCATGTCGAGTAGCAGAAAGGTCTTGTGTCGCCATTCCCAGTCTGAGAATGCGTCACCTTGACGCCTTTAAACGGGTTCCGTTCGTCTCTTCTGATGCTAACTGCAATCACTTTCTACCTCATGCACTCACTGCGGCACCACCAGGCGGCGACACTGTTGCATGATTAGGGTCACTAGATCACGTTGTCCGATCACTTATGCTGCATTCGTGTGCGCTGTGTGTGTGTGTGTGTGTGTGTGTGCGTGTGCGTGTGCGTGTGCGTGTGCGTGTGCGTGTGCGTGTGCGTGTGCGTGTGCGTGTGCGTGTGCGTGTGTGCGTGCGCGTGCGGTGTGTGCGCTTCGTGTTTGTGTGTGCGTGCGTGCGCGTATGTAAATTGATAATAATATCCCGTGTATTTTCTCGCAATGCTGACCTATGCTACTCGAGTTCCTAAACACCGTTTCGTCACATTACAGCACAAACATGTCACTCTTAATATCAGAAAACAAATCATCTCGCAAACCCGTTTAACGTCGCCACTCACAACACTAGGATTGTTTGGTAAATGTACCCGCCAGTGCCACTAATATACACATAACAATTACTGCCACAAGCCGCAGTCGAGCAAAGGTCAAAGCTACGCGGGAATATTCACTGTCGTCGCAACGTATGCGGGCCACTTATTAAATCACACGCACAGAAGAGAACATTATTAATAGGCGGATACTATATCGTTCGCTATCACCGACCAGTGCAGCCGCACATATTACGCCATACGAAAGAATGGACGTAAATAGAGGGTTGGTCTGAATGGTCCGGTTTCAACACGCCACGCCCTTCCCGCATATTCCACCTTGGTTCGAAAATTACCCAAATCCTCACAAAACGTATTGCCTGCTTCGAATGCCACGTTTTTTTAGACGACAACCACCGAGGAAGGTTGGCAGCTGATCAAACGTTGAACCTGTCCACGCTCTAATATAATATTTATGTCATCGTACGAACAGGTTATTTGGAAAGTTCAACGTACGGTGTTCCATACAAGGCTATATTTATCGATATAGATACATAATAAACTCTACGTATTATGATTAAAGAAACCTTGTGCTAGTAGAAGTAGTTAACGTTATACTCCGCCATGAAGTATAACCTTACCTTAGACATTTTACTTTCAGCTCTACAACACCACCCTATTTGGGTTCTGTTATATGAAAGCTTTGTTTGAGTACACTGACATTCGTATCTGCAATGAATATAATATAGCTGTACGGCCGCTAACTGTGAACTCCAACAGCAGTGTGGTTGTGTGAACACTTGCACGTGCGAACACATTATGTCCGTCATATAGTTCTTAACGCATCTGCCTGCGTCAGTATTTCGCCGTCTCCAGAACTGCGACTACTGCGCCCCCTGTGATGTTTTCTTTTGTGCCCGTGGTGCCCTCTTGCGGATTCCGTAGAGCTAGTATGTGGTTCCTGTGTCAACGAAATCAGTATGGTAGATATATAAAACATGATTAAGAATTAGTTACAAGTTGACTGTTTTTGTGTGTGGGATGATATGAAAGGAAACATAATGTTCGGTCACTGTGGGAAACGCACACACAACTAATGATTTCATGTTTAGGCAGGTATACATTCTAACTATGAATAATTAATTGTCATTCTGAGAAAGGTTATTGCGTAATGCTGGGTTTCGACGTGATGTTACATTTTCATTGCAAAAACCTCATGCGTTTATATTTACTGTCAATACTTTTAATATAATGATATACATCTGAATTGCTTATGAAACATGTGTCCATTGTTCCTAACAACCTGGGAAATGTAGGCCTACGTTATCATAAATTACGAACCTTGGCTCTAGCCCAACGAACAGTAGGGCGTGGTAACAAGCTAAGTTAGTCCACGGGAATACCAATTACTATGATTTAATTAAAAGGTCTTTTGGGAGAGGTTAAAGATCATTGGTCCCTTATACTTTCAGGGCAAATAATTTGTGGTTTGGTCACATTCCAGTCCACGTAATTCTGAAAGCGCTACCTAAGAATAATTTATAGATAATGATCACGGGGCATAGACGCAGTATTAACTGGACAATTTCTTTATCTCCAGTGCAAAGCCGATCAACTCAACTTAAACAATAATTCTGCAAATGCTGTGGACGGAACTTTAGCACCGCAAATTTCAAAACACTTTTTTTTAGCGCGGGTGGGTGTCTTTTCCCCAGTGCATCGCCGGATAACAGACAGCACCTGGAGGTATTGACAAGCGATGCAAGCAGCCCAGTCCTGTCCTGTCGACGATACATGCGCAACGGCCCGTTAAGAAACGATACGTACGCGGGAATGTGGGTATCGAGAACTATTGGCGTTAGCTGACCGGCGATAACGTCGCGTGGACGTGTGGCTGTGGTCATCACTTTGCGGGTTGCTCTCTTGCAATTCGATGGCTGAGATATCGCCCGCGTCTATCGCCGTGGCGCTCTGGAATGGACAGACACGTCGTCCTGTATGTAGCGGCCAACGCCATCAGATCACATCAGTGTCAAACATAAGTAACTAAGCCGCACGCAGTGTAGTAAGTAAACACGTGGTTGCCATGTTAAGTTAATCTAAATTTATGTATGAAACTTTTGCACGGTGTAAGGCGCTCACAGCAGTCTTAAAGACGGGCACAGCGTTATAATATAATGTATTAGATGTATCTGGGTTTTTTTTATGCCTTTCAAACTAGGCATTAGACATATTATTAATACCAATAAAATGGAATTAGTTAATAATAATAACAAACATAATCTGTATTGTAGCTAATTAGATACCTATGTGATATTTCCAGAAGCGGGTCACGGAAAGAGCGAACTGGGCACGTTGTTACAGTATGCAGGGCACGTTGTTACAGTATGCAGGGCACGTTGTTACAGTATGCAGGGCACGTTGTTACAGTATGCAGGGCACGTTGTTACAGTATGCAGGGCGCGTTGTTACAGTATGCAGGGCACGTTGTTACAGTATGCAGGGCACGTTGTTACAGTATGCAGGGCACGTTGTTACAGTATGCAGGGCACGTTGTTACAGTATGCAGGGCACGTTGTTACAGTATGCAGGGCACGTAGTTACAGTATGCAGGGCACGTTGTTACAGTATGCAGGGCACGTTGTTACAGTATGCAGGGCACGTTGTTACAGTATGCAGGGCACGTTGTTACAGTATGCAGGGCACGTTGTTACAGTATGCAGGGCACGTTGTTACAGTATGCAGGGCACGTTGTTACAGTATGCAGGGCACGTGTTACAGTATGCAGGGCACGTTGTTACAGTATGCAGGGCACGTTGTTACAGTATGCAGGGCACGTTGTTACAGTATGCAGGGCACGTTGTTACAGTATGCAGGGCACGTTGTTACAGTATGCAGGGCACGTGTTACAGTATGCAGGGCACGTTGTTACAGTATGCAGGGCACGTTGTTACAGTATGCAGGGCACGTTGTTACAGTATGCAGGGCACGTTGTTACAGTATGCAGGGCACGTTGTTACAGTATGCAGGGCACGTTGTTACAGTATGCAGGGCACGTTGTTACAGTATGCAGGGCACGTTGTTACAGTATGCAGGGCACGTTGTTACAGTATGCAGGGCACGTTGTTACAGTATGCAGCGCACGTTGCGACAGTATACGGTGCACGTTGTTATTGTAAACACGCACGTTGCTGTAGTATATAATATATATAAAGCACGTTGGTACGGTACACGGTACAATTTGCACGTGCACGGGGGCATCGTTGTAACTTAAGGGACACGTGGTTACACAACAGGGTCTCGTCATAAGATACAAACCACATTGTTATCCCATAGGGTCTCGTTGTTATAACACATTGTCCAGGTAGCTACACCATAGGGGCTCGTTGTTGTAACACGTGGCTATATTATAATGACTCAACAGGGCACACTGTTAAAGCATAGGAACACGTTGTTATTACATACGGAGCAGCACGTGAGGCACGTTGTTATGTCACACAGGACAGATAGCACTGGAAGCACGTTGTTGTGTCACACAGGACAGACAGCATGGGAGGCACGTTGTTGTGTCACACAGGACAGACAACATGGGAGGCACGTTGTTGTATCACACAGGACAGAGAGTATGGGAGGCACGTTGTTGTGTCACACAGGACAGACAACATGGGAGGCACGTTGTTGTATCACACAGGACAGAGAGTATGGGAGGCACGTTGTTGTGTCACACAGGACAGACAGCATGGGAGGCACGTTGTTGTGTCACACAGGACAGACAACATGGGCGGCACGTTGTTGTATCACACAGGACAGAGCGTATGGGAGGCACGTTGTTGTATCACACAGGACAGACAGCATGGGAGGCACGTTGTTGTATCACACAGGACAGACAGCATGGGAGGCACGTTGTTGTGTCACACAGGACAGACAGCACGGGAACCACGTGGTTGTGTCACACAGGACAGACAGCATGGGAGGCACGTTGTTGTATCACACAGGACAGACAGCATGGGAGGCACGTTGTTGTATCACACAGGACAGACAGCATGGGAGGCACGTTGTTGTATCACACAGGACAGACAGCATGGGAGGCACTTTGTTGTATCACACAGGACGGACAGCATGGGAGGCACGTTGTTGTATCACACAGGACAGACAGCATGGGAGGCACTTTGTTGTATCACACAGGACAGACAGCATGGGAGGCACGTTGTTGTATCACACAGGACAGACAGCATGGAAGGCACGTTGTTGTATCACACAGGACAGACAGCATGGGAGGCACTTTGTTGTATCACACAGGACGGACAGCATGGGAGGCACGTTGTTGTATCACACAGGACAGACAGCATGGGAGGCACTTTGTTGTATCACACAGGACAGACAGCATGGGAGGCACGTTGTTGTATCACACAGGACAGACAGCATGGAAGGCACGTTGTTGTATCACACAGGACAGACAGCATGGGAGGCACTTTGTTGTATCACACAGGACAGACAGCATGGGAGGCACTTTGTTGTATCACACAGGACAGACAGCATGGGAGGCACGTTGTTGTGTCACATAGGACAGACAGCATGGGAGGCACTTTGTTGTATCACACAGGAACAGACAGCATGGGAGGCACTTTGTTGTATCACACAGGACAGACAGCATGGGAGGCACGTTGTTGTGTCACATAGGACAGACAGCATGGGAGGCACGTTGTTGTATCACACAGGACAGACAGCATGGGAGGCACGTTGTTGTATCACACAGGACAGACAGCATGGGAGGCACGTTGTTGTATCACACAGGACAGACAGCATGGGAGGCACGTTGTTGTATCACACAGGAACAGATAGCATGGGAGGCAAATTGTTGTATCACACAGGACAGACAGCATGGGAGGCACTTTGTTGTATCACACAGGACAAGCAGCATGGGAGGCACGTTGTTGTATCACACAGGACAGACAGCATGGGAGGCACGTTGTTGTATCACACAGGACAGACAGCATGGAAGGCAAGTTGTTGTGTCACACAGGACAGACAGCATGGGAGGCACGTTGTTGTATCACACAGGACAGACAACATGGGAGGCACGTTGTTGTATCACACAGGACAGACAGCATGGGAGGCACGTTGTTGTATCACACATGACAGACAGCATGGAAGGCACGTTGTTGTATCACACAGGACAGACAGCATGGAAGGCACGTTGTTGTATCACACAGAACAGACAGCATGGAAGGCACGTTGTTGTATCACACAGAACAGACAGCATGGAAGGCACGTTGTTGTATCACACAGGACAGACAGCATGGGAGGCACGTGGTTGTGTCACACAGGACAGACAGCATGGGAGGCACGTTGTTGTATCACACAGGACAGACAGCATGGGAGGCACGTTGTTGTGCATTACGTTTTTCAATGTTTACAACAAATGTACTTAATATTTACAACATGAACTTTCGGATAATATTACATTTCGTACTTAGTTAAACCAGGTTTTTTCTATAGCTGCCCCTACTCAGTGGAATTTCTTCTAGTGTTAGGTCAATTGAAAAGTTTGCATAATTCAGCCGTCATTTAAAACCGTACCTGTATAACTTCGTCTATTCACCACAGCTCCCTGACACATCTATCCAGCTGTTGACAACTGGAATATCTATTGACTCTGTGATTGATCAACCATTTTGTCTTGATGCGCTTTTGAGCTTAGTTTCCAAAGATTTAGGCGCAACAGAAGTTAGTTTATTATTAGTAGTAGTATTACGTTTTCCAGGAGCCGCCCATAATAAAGGCATACGGCACACGATGTCACAGTATACGCGGCACACTGTTACTGATATCACTGTTACTGATATGAGTAAGACGAATATAGGACACTGAAGCAATGCATTAATGACGTAGTCATTATTTCGTGTGTAAATAAAAAATGAACACGTACGGAATTGAGTGTGTTCCCGGCGCTAACCGAACGGTGCTTGTGTCGCCGTCTGGTGTGTTTCTCGCTATCATCTTCAACTTTCGCAGTGTTCTCAGGCAATTGCATCGTAGCCGTATCGTCATTGTTGATCTGCACTTCACCCTGGAGTGAACAGACCCAAGTTGCTATTTTTAAACAATATGCTAAACGTATTACATTTGTCAATGTTTACAATTAATTTACTTAATATTAATAATATGAACATTCCAATACTATTTTGTTTTGTAGGTAGTTAGATGTGCGAAGTTTCCCTGGAGTTGCCCACAATATGAGCATAAAGGCACGTTGCTATAACACACGTTGAACGTTGTTACGGGGCACGTTGCTATAACACACGTTGAACGTTGTTACGGGGCACGTTGTTACAACGTACGTGGTATGTTGTTACAACACAGGGGCACGTTGTTACAATATACGGGAAACGTTGTTACAACATACGGGAAACGTTGTTACAACATACGGGAAACGTTGTTACAACATACGGGAAACGTTGTTGCAGCATACAGGACACGAGGCATATAGAAATTACAAACCAGGTATGTTACAACTTACGGGCATACAAAACACATTGGTTTGTGCCCCTTGCCACGTCAAACAACGTGTAATTCATTCATGTTAATATCATTATATTAAGTGGGTTGTGCATTCTTATACGTTAAATGGATAATATGCATAACGACATAGGTGGAAACTGTTTCATATAATATTATGTTTTATTATTCCGAATTGACACAACAAATGCGTGTGAAGAGAATATAAATTAATGAATGGTGTATGTAATTGCAATTTATAGAATAATTCGTATATAACAAATACAATCGTACACTATGCGACTAAGACAAATTTATAACAGTTAAAGAAAGAATGCACGGCTATCATAGTCATTATTTTATGTGCAAATAAAAAAACACTTACGGAATTTAGGGTATTCCCGGCGCTAACTGAACGGCGAGTGTGTCGCCGTCTGGCGGGCTTCGGACTGTCTTCAACTTTCACTGTATTCTCTGGCAACTCGATGGTAGATAAGGATTTCACCGGCATGTCATTCTGGAATGAATAAATGAAAGTCACTGTTTTTGTGAAACATTATGCTAGATGTGTTGTTTTTCAATGTTTACAATACATTTATTTTTCTATGGGGAACGCTATTATATCACACGGAGATAGCTCCTATAATGGGTTTACCCCTATAACGTACGGGACAATTTATTTGTTACAGCATACGGGGCACGTTGCTACACAGTTACAGAATACAGCATGCGGGGCACGTGGCTACACTGATACAGCATACAGGGCACGTGGCTACACTGATACAGCATACAGGGCACGTGGCTACACTGATACAGCATACAGGGCACGTGGCTACACTGATATAGCATACAGGGCACGTGGCTACACTGTTACATAATATAGCATGCGGGGCACGTGGCTACACTGATACACCATACAGGGCACGTGGCTACACTGATACAGCATACAGGGCACGTGGCTACACTGATACAGCTTACATCATAGGGACACGTGGCTACACTGATACAGCATACAGGGCACGTGGCTACACTGATATAGCATACAGGGCACGTGGTTACACTGTTACAGAATACAACATGCGGGGCACGTGGCTACACTGATACAGCATACAGGGCACGTGGTTACACTGTTACATAATACAGCATGCGGGGCACGTGGCTACACTGATACACCATACGGGGCACGTGGCTACACTGATACAGCATACAGGGCACGTGGCTACACTGATACAGCATACAGGGCACGTGGCTACACTGATACAGCATACAGGGCACGTGGCTACACTGATACAGCATACAGGGCACGTGGCTACACTGATACAGCATACAGCATGCGGGGCACGTGGCCACACTGATACAGCATACAGCATGCGGGACACTTGGCTACACTGATACAGCATACAGCATGCGGGGCACTTGACTACACTGTTACAGCATACAGCATAGAGGGAACGTGGCTACACTGTACAGCATACAGCGTGCGTGGCACGTTGCCACTGCGTATGGGGAACGTATCTACAGCACACGGGGACGTTGCTATGGTATACCAGGCAACATCTCACTGGCATACAAGACACGTCATCAGGGCTGTATTCAAAGCAAATAACGATTACCTGACCAGTCAGTAAGACGGTTAGGTAACGCTACCAATAAAGAATGAAATCTTGTAGCACCTGTGACTAAGACTAAGATTAATGTTGTTATGTAAAGCTACTAATAGTGTTGCGTTGTATTAAGATATTAATGTACACCTCATGAATTTCTCATTTGGAATTATTAACGGTTATTGTTGTACTGTGATGTGTGGCTCACAATGCAAGTGTTACTCGTCCAGGTTAGTGTGATTTTATTAAATGAATTGGACATGCTTGTTCATTTTTTACATACTGTGCATAAAGATATGGGTGGGCATATACTAACTAATAATAATATGTTTTGATTATTCGGGGTTTTGATATAGTAAGTAAATGTGAAGGGAATATAAATTATTGAACGAAGTATATAGTAGTAACTAGTACAACGTAAGATAAAGAATACAATCGTGTACATATGCGACTAAGACGAATTAGAAAGAGTTAATCACTGATGTCATTGTCATTATTTCTTATGTGAATATAAACCAAAGGGTTAACACGTACGGAGTTCAGTGTACTCTCGGCGCTAATTGACCGACGAGAGTAGTGCCGTCTGGCGGGCTTCGGACTGTCTTCTACTCTCACGGTATTCTCTGGCAACTCGATGGTAGACAAGGTTTTTACCGGCATGCCATCCTGGAATGAACAGAGGCAACTTAATTTTTTGAAACATTGTACTAGATGTGTTATGTTTTTTCATTGTTTACAATTAATTTACATTTAATGTTAATAACATGAATTTTTCAAATATATTGGGTTTTGTAAGTAGCTAGATAATATTATGTGAAGTTTTCCCGGAGCTGCCCATAATAAGAGTATACGGGGAACGTTGTCACAGCATTCGGGGCACGTTGTCACGGCATACGGGACACGTTGTCACAACATACAGCGCACAACATACACACGGGGTCATGTTGTTATGGCTTATGTGCATCCCAGATAAGTTGCGTCAACTTACGGGCATACCAGACACCAAGTTATTTGTCCGATGTTACAGGAAATGACGTATGGATCCTATTTGTCGTTCTTTTCGTATCATTATATTAACTGAAGTGTGCATGCTTACACATTCCATATATAATATGCACAAAAAGTGGACAATTTTTCATATAATATTGTTTTATTATTCCGGATTATGATATAATAAATCAGTGAGAGGAATTTAAATTATTGAATGAAGCATACACAACAGTAACTCGTATAATGTAATATAAAGGAAAATAATCGTTTACATATGCGATTAAGACGAATATGGATCAGCTAAGCCATGACGTCGTATTCATCAGTTCGGGTGTAAATACAAACAAAGCAACAATACGTACGGTTGAGTTTACTGTACTCTGGGTGGTAATTGAACAGCGACTGTGTCGCCGTCTGGCGTGTTTCTCGCAGTGATCTTCAACGTTCGCAATGTTCTCTTGCAAATACATGGTAGACGCATCGTCAATACTGATCGGCATATCATTCTGGAATAAATAGACTCAAGTTGCTTTTTGTGAACATTACGCTTTTACTTTTTCAATGTTTACAATTAATTTGCAATTAATGTTAATAGCATGAAACTGTCATTACCATTACGTCTTGTAGAAAGTTAGATATGTGAAGTTCCCTCGAACTGTCCACAAAATACTGTATGTTTCATGTAATATAGCCTTTTTATTATTCTGGATTACGATATAACAAATAAGTGTGCACACAGATTATTGAGAGGCATATGCAACAGTATTTCGCATAATGTATAATAAAGAAATATAATCGAATACATATGCGACTATGACGAATCTGGAACAGTTAAGCAATGCGCTGATGTCTCTGTCATTATTTCGTGAGTCAATAAATAATAGTAATAATAATAAGTACCGTTGAATTTAGTGTATTCCCGGCGCTAATTGAACGGTGAGTGTGTCGCCGTCTGGTGGAATTTGTGTCGCTGTGATCTTCAACTTTCACAGTGTTCTCTGGCAATTCCATGGCAGACGTATCGTCGGTTTTGATCGGCATATCATTCTGGAATAATTTGACTCATATTACCTTTTATGAAACAGTATGCGGGACGTGGCTACAGTATATGGGACACGTTGTCACAGCATACAGCGCACGTTGTTACATAATACGACACACGTTGTTATAGCATACAGCGCTCGTTGTTACATAATACGACACACGTTGTCACAGCATACAGCGCACGTTGTTACAGAATACAGGACATGTTGTCACAGCATACATCGCACGTTGTTACAGAATACGGGACACGTTGTCACAAGATACAGCGCACGTTGTTACATAATACGATACACGTTGTCACAGCATACAGCGCACGTTGTTGCAGAATACAGGACATGTTGTCACAGCATACAGCGCACGTTGTTACAGAATACGGGACACGTTGTCACAACATACAGCGCACGTTGTTACAGAATACGGGACATGTTGTCACAGCATACAGCGCACGTTGTTACAGAATACGGGACATGTTGTCACAGCATACAGCGCACGTTGTTACAGAATACGGGACACGTTGTCACAGCATACATCGCACGTTGTTACAGAATACGGGACACGTTGTCACAGAATACGGCGCACGTTGTTACAGAATACGGGAGACGTTGTTACAGAATACGGGAATGTTGTTACAGAATACGGGAACGTTGTCACAGCATACAGCGCACGTTGTTACAGAATACGGGACACGTTGTTACAGAATACAGACGTTGTTACAGAATACGGGACACGTTGTTACAGAATACGGGACACGTTGTTACAGATACACGGGAGACGTTGTTACAGAATACGGGAGACGTTGTTACAGAATACAGCGCACGTTGTTACAGAATACGGGACACGTTGTCACAGCATACAGCGCACGTTGTTACAGAACACGGGAGACGTTGTTACAGAATACGGGAGACGTTGTTACAGAATACGTACCTAGCATGCAGTAACACACCGTGTTTTCAGTTACAACTGTCCCCTTATGCTGTAACATGTGCTGTCACAGCATACATAGCACATTATTACAGAATACGGGAGATGTTGTTACAGAATACGGGAGATGTTGTTACAGAATACGGGAGACGTTGTTACAGAATACGGGAGATGTTGTTACAGAATACGGGAGATGTTGTTACAGAATACGGGAGATGTTGTTACAGAATACGGGAGATGTTGTTACAGAATACGGGAGATGTTGTTACAGAAGACGGGTGATGTTGTTACAGAATACGGGAGACGTTGTTACAGAATACAACTGATACAAGACAAGGATAAGTGCCCGCTGGAACATCTGCGACGTCGCAGTCCGGATTGTGACATATCAAATACGTGTGACGGGAATATAAATTATTGAATGGAGAATACAATTGTAATTAGTATAAGATAAAGAAATGAATTTGGCATTATTAAGCAATGTGCTGATGTCGTCGTCAATATTTCCTGTGTAAACTAAAATAAAAAGTCAGCACATACGGAATTTAGTGTATTCTCGGCGCTCTTTGAGCGGCGATTGTGTCGCCGTCTGCCGGATTTCATGCTGTGATGTTCAACTTTCACAGTGTTCTCAGGCAATTCGATGGCAGGCGCATCATCCGTTTTAATCGGCGTATCATTCTGGAACGAACAGTCTTAAGTTACTTTTTTATGAAACACTATACTGTTAATAATATGAACTTTCCAATAATATTGTGTTTTGTAGATACTTCGATATGTCATGTTTCCCTGGAATTGCCAACGAGATTCATATATAAGGTACCCCATTTGCTTGACCAGAATGCTAATATTTTATTTGTTGATTTCTGTGTAACAGAAATGTTGCCAATCCATTTTAAATTAGCATTATAAATATCGTGCAACTAAATTTTCCCGACCAGAATGTATTCCTCATTCCGCCAATTGCTTAAAATTGAAAACCCAATTAATTCTTTACTATTATAACTTTCGACCAGAATGTCTCTCCTCGACGTTCCGCCAAGTTGCTTAATTCATCATCAATTTTTCTTTACTATTACTAACTCAGCCACAACCTAGCTATTGGCGTTAGTGATATTGGTCTAATGTGTTTCACGTCGGCAATTCACGGTTGTATAACTTAGGTCAGTGATTAATTTATTCGAAACAAATAAACAACTATGTGGTGTCCTAGCAATTACTACAATGTGTAAACGTTCAAATGACAATTTTAATACGTACGTTTGGATTTTGATCTCCATTGATGCTACTCGGTCGGTGAATATGCCTGCTAGTTTTCTGGCTGTTGTGATCAACTGTCCGGGTGTTCTCTGGCAATTCGGTCGGAACCATATCATCGCCTTCAATCGGCATACCGTTCTAGAATGGACACGCTCAAGTTATTTTGTGAAATGTGTGGTAGATGCATCCCACTTCTTTCTACGGATGCATTGCGATTAGTATACATTGCCACGTGGTGCATCCCAAGGGACATGTTTTCACCGTAAACGGGGTATTATTTCACAGTAATCGGGGTACGTTTTCGGAGTGTACGACGTACGTTGGTTTAAAAGAACGACGACTCTTTGTGATAGCATATTGGGGGAATGTTACATTGGTACATTAAATAGAGCACGTTGTTACAAGTTAAAAAAACAAAAAAAACCCCATCACACCACACCCCCACACTCCCCCCCCACACACAGCGTCGCCATCCAAAATGGGCAATTTCACGGTTCCCATCGCAACGCCCGAACCATATATTCAACGGAAGATGAAAGTCTATGAACCGGTCAGGGCTGATAAACAATGCACTGGTGTATATTATATTTAAAAATAGAATCGAAGGGCTGGATACACTTAGAGAGATAGGTTGGACACTCGACAAGCCGCAGGGCTTCCTTGTCCACTTGTTATCCGGGGGAGGTTTGTCTAGGTAGCAGTCTTGATAAATCTGGTTAAATCTTATTTCGTGGGTAAAAACATCATAAATACTTCCACTTTGGAAATGTTGTGTACAACTCTTTTATGAATATGCGTTTTATGAATTAATTTAAGAATTAATATATTTTATTTTATTTATTAAAATATTATTATGAAATCATTACAATGTTTACTTTTTGATATACCATGATTATTTACGTACCTAATTGGCTTAACATTTTATAAACATGTATCTTAAATATATATTATATAATCTTTTTTATTTTAATATAATATATTTAAATATACATTTGTTTAAATAAAATATGTTTTATTACATCAACGTTTTATAATGTGTCTAAGCGCATATGAACGGGCTGGTCGCTGGTTATAATAATAACAATTGTTATTATTATTATGAAAATTATAATGATGATCAAAAATGATGATGATGACGATAATGATAATAAATAATAAACCAAAAGACGTACCAACAAAACACACACGGGTGGCTGTCGTACACTCTCCGCGCCATTTTGACGGCGAGTGTGTCGCGGGGCGACGGGTGGTCTCGCGCTGTTACCTTCCACTGTCAGTGTGTTCCCTGGCGCCTCGGTGACAGGTACAACACCTGGCTTTATCGCCACCTTGTTCTGAAATGAACAGACACGTGTTATCTTTTGTGAAACCTATTATTCTAGACGTATCACGTTTTCCAGTGGCTACAATTAATTTAAGCTTAGCTAATAATAATAACAATAATGTTATGTTTTGTAGGTATTTAAACCTGTTAAGATTCACTGCAGCTGTCCACCAAAAAAGATAATATCGTGACAGCATACAAAGCACGTTGTAGCAGTATATGGGACATGTTGTTGCGATACACGGGGCCCGGCATACGAGACACGTTGTTACAGCATTCCGGGAACGTTATTGCAACATACGGAGTACGTTGCAACTGCATACAAGGCACACCATTACATCACATGGAGCACGTTGTTATAGCAGGACATGGTGATATTATTTTATTATGTACTTTAACTTTGTATATATATATATATATATATATATATATATATATATATATATATATATATATATATATATATACATATAATGTTTACATGAACTAACAGCAAATAAAATTAATGGTCAGTCAACATGGCGTGGAGTGAGCGTAACACAACAGATACGAACAACCAACGACCGTTTTGTTTGGAAGGTCATAATCGCCAACGCCTGTAAATAGAAATTGCACCTAGAAAAGAAGTAGAGTTAACACAAAGTCAACCGTTAATACGTACGTTTGTGTTGGACCTACTACCGACACTAGTTGGGTCTTCAGCTTTCAATGTGTTATCTAGCAATGCTATGGCAGCCAAAGCACTGGTTTTGGTCGCCGTGTCGGTTGAGTTTGGTGTATTAGCGTTACCAATCCGATCTTCAGCTTTCAATGTGTTATCTAGCAATGCTATGGCAGCCAAAGCACTGGTTTTTGTAGCTGTATCTGTTGAATTCGGTGTAGTTCCGACACCAATTTGATCTTCAGCTTTCAATGTGTTATCTAGCAATGCGATAGCAGCCAGAGCATTGGTTTTTGTCGCCGTATCCATTAACTTTGGTGTAATGTCGACATTCACTCCAGCTTCAGCTTTCTGTGTGTTCTCTTGCAATTCGACGGTAGCCAAATCACTGGTCACCACGTCGTTCTGAAATTAACAAATTCAAGTAACCGTTTGTGAGACTAATGCTACATGTATTGCTTCTTTTAATGTTCAATGGTTGTAAATAATTTACTATTAATATTAACATTAATAACATTAACACGTCAATATTATTGTATGCTTTAGATAATTAGATATTTGAAGTTTCAATTGTACCGCCCGCACATGGGGCATGTTGCTCCTACACGTAGGGCATGTTGTCACTGCATACTAAATACATTACTTCTGCTTAACGGCATGTTGTTACTACATAGGACACATGTTACGGAAGACGTTGTCATAGAAACAGTCGTGTGGATCACAACGTATCACTCGTGTGTGTTAGTTGGATTGTATACCCCTACATATCTTATAAATAACGTGCATGACGTTACAGGGGGACACTGGTTCATATAATATAGCTTTATTTATTAGAATATTTACAACATAACAAATAAGCACGAATGACATATAAATTGTTGAGAGGAATTTGAAAGAGTGATTCGAAGCATAGACTTGTGGAATAGTGTAGCATGTTTGTTCACATGTACGTATGTACGCATATACGCACGCTCGCATACATACGCACACTCACGCACGCACGCACACACGCACGCACGCACGCAGCACGCACACACGCACACACACACACACACACACACACACACACACAACCAAGCACACACCACACACACACACCACCACACACACCACACACACACACACACACACACACACAACACACACACACACACACACACCACACCACACACACACATTTTGCCTCCATTTTTAGTTATCTTCTGCATGTTCTTCCCTCAGTTTCACCTAATGTTTCTGTGCAGCCAATAAACGGGACCTTTAAAGACCTGCGTGTCGTTCTTATCACTTCGCCTGAACCGTCCGGGTTTTCTTTGGACGACGTAGCGTAACGTACTATAACGTCTATGTACGGTTCTTACCCGAATCCACGTTGATTTTAATGCATTGCAAAATGCAATGCGACTTGTGTATCCTAAACATTACTAACACGTAAAATAATTGACTAAACACTTTAATACGTACCGTTGAATGTTGTATAGTATTGACGATAATAGATCGACGAATCTGCCTGCTGGTTTTCCGGCTATAATGCTCGCTTTTCGATGCATTCTCTGCCATTTCGATGGGAAGGGTATTTACAGTTTCGATCGGCATATCGTTCTGGAATAGACACTCAATTTACATGTCAAACTGTAGAGCTACATAATTAATCGCCTTCGGTAAACTACTATCGTGTTTACTTTATAACTACTGTGTGTGTGTGTGTGTGTGTGTGTGTGTGTGTGTGTGTGTGCGTGTGCGTGTGCGTGTGCGTGTGCGTGTGCGTGTGCGTGTGCGTGTGCGTGTGCGAGTGCGAGTGGATGCGTGCGCGTGCGCGTGCGCGCGTGTATGTGTATGTGTATGTGTACGTGTACGTGTACGTGTACGTGTACGTGTACGTGTACGTGTACGTGTACGTGTACGTGTACGTGTACGTGTACGTGTACGTGTACGTGTACGTGTACGTGTACGTGTACGTGTACGTGTACGTGTATGTATAATATCATGTTTCCTTCAGTTGGTGCTTTCGGACCCGTTTTAACAGCATACATTGTTACAAGGAATATTGCACGTTGTTACATTATATAAGGTATGTTGTTACAACACACCAGGTATGTGGTTACCGCACCTAGGGCATGTCGTTACAGTATACGTGACACTTCGCTACAGCGTGTTGTTACAGCTTAACAGGCATGTTGTTGTAATACACGGGACACATTGGTACAGCAAACAGGCACGTTTCTACTGCCTATGTTTTATGTCATAGGGTCATGTTGTCGTTGGATACGAGGTATACGTTGGTACCCGCACACGGGACGTTGTTACCGCATGCAGAGCGCATTGTTACAATATGCATTGTGAAGTTTCGCTGGAGCGACCCACAATAACAGGACACATAGCTTGCTGTTATAGCACACGGGACATGATAGGTGTGAAACATTATAACAGAAACGTTAACACATACAGTTGAATGTTGTGTACTATTCATGATCACGGTTCGACGAACATGTCTTCTGGTTCTCCGGCTGTGATGTTCACTTTTCGGAGTGTTTTCGTCTCGAGATTCGACAGGAGACACGTAATCAGTTTCGGTCGTCATGCCGTTCTGGAATGAACAAATTCGTGTTACGTTTCGTGAAACAAATGCTAGATGTCTCCTACATCTATTGATGTGTGCATTGAATATGTTCGTGTTAGCAGTAGTACCAGAAGGGACATGTTGTTACGGAAATCGGGGGGTGTTGCCATAACGTATGGGGCACGTTCCTACAACATACGATGGCGCACGTTGTGAAAACGTACTTGGCACGTAGCTGCTCCATATAAAGCAAGTGACTACAGCATATGGAACATTTTGCTGCAGCATACAGGGCACGTTGTTACTGCTTACGAACATGAATATATTACAACACACAGGACTCGTTACTATAACATATACACATTTCTCAATATTGCTTCTGGCATAATCCACGGGCATCCAGAATGAGGTTATGTTAGCAAGCTGTGATAGCTTGCCAAACGGCACGTACACTGGACTACAATCCCAGCTACCTATTGTGGGATGTTTACTTGTGGTGGGCCAGCGGACGGTTACATGTGGTGGGACTGTTGCAGTTGGTATACATGTGACACGACAGTTATCTTTGGTCGGACACTTACCTGTGCTGGGACATAACGTATGGCGGGACAGTTCATGTGGCGGGACAGTTCATGTGGTGGGACAGTTCGTGTGGTGGGACAGTTCATGTGGTGGCACAGTTCATGTGGTGGGACAGTTCATGTGGTGGGACAGTTCATGTGGTGGGACAGTTCGTGTGGTGGGACAGTTCATGTGGTGGGACAGTTCGTGAGGTGGGACAGTTCATGTGGTGGGACAGTTCGTGTGGTGGGACAGTTCATGTGGTGGGACAGTTCATGTGGTGGGACAGAACATGTGGTGGGACAGTTCATGTGGTGGGACAGTTCATGTGGTGGGACAGTTCATGTGGTGGGACAGTTCATGTGGTGGGACAGTTCATGGGGTGGGACAGTTCATATGGTGGGACAGTTCATGGGGTGGGACAGTTCAAGTGGTGGGACAGCTCATGTGGTAGGACAGTTCATGGGGTGGGACAGTTCAAGTGGTGGAACAGTTCATGTGGTGGGACAGTTCATGGGGTGGGACAGTTCAAGTGGTGGGACAGAACGTGTGGTGGGACAGTTCATGTGTTGGGACAGTTCATGTGGTGGGACAGTTCATGTGGTGGGACAGTTCATGGGGTGGGACAGTTCATGTGGTGGGACAGTTCATGGGGTGGGACAGTTCAAGTGGTGGGACAGCTCATGTGGTAGGACAGAACGTGTGGTGGAACAGTTCATGTGGTGGGACAGTTCGTGTGGTGGGACAGTTCATGTGGTGGGACAGTTCATGTGGTGGGACAGTTCATGTGTTGGGACAGTTCATGTGGTGGGACAGTTCATGTGGTGGGACAGTTCATGTGGTGGGACAGTTCATGTGGTGGGACAGTTCATGTGGTGGGACAGTTCATGTGGTGGGACAGCTCATGTGGTGGGACAGTTCATGTGGTGGGACAGTTCGTATGGTGGGACAGTTCATGTGGTGGGACAGTTCATGTGGTGGGACAGTTCATGTGGTGGGACAGTTCATGTGGTGGGACAGTTCATGTGGTGGGACAGTTCATGTGGTGGGACAGTTCATGTGGTGGGACAGAATCATGTGGTGGGACAGTTCATGTGGTGGGACAGTTCATGTGGTGGGACAGTTCGTGTGGTGGGACAGTTCGTGTGGTGGGACAGTTCATGTGGTGGGACAGAACGTGTGGTGGGACAGTTCATGTGGTGGGACAGTTCATGTGGTGGGACAGAACGTGTGGTGGGACAGTTCATGTGGTGGGACAGTTCATGTGGTGGGACAGTTCGTGTGGTGGGACAGTTCATGTGGTGGGACAGTTCATGTGGTGGGACAGTTCGTGTGGTGGGACAGTTCATGTGGTGGGACAGTTCGTGTGGTGGGACAGTTCATGTGGTGGGACAGTTCGTGTGGTGGGACAGTTCATGTGGTGGGACAGTTCATGTGGTGGGACAGTTCATGTGGTGGGACAGTTCATGTGGTGGGACAGTTCATGTGGTGGGACAGTTCATGTGGTGGGACAGTTCATGTGGTGGGACAGTTCATGTGGTGGGACAGTTCATGTGGTGGGACAGTTCATGTGGTGGGACAGTTCATGTGGTGGGACAGTTCATGTGGTGGGACAGTTCATGTGGTGGGACAGTTCATGTGGTGGGACAGTTCATGTGGTGGGACAGTTCATGGGGTGGGACAGTTCAGTGGTGGGACAGCTCATGTGGTGGGACAGTTCATGTGGTGGGACAGTTCATGTGGTGGGACAGTTCATGTGGTGGGACAGTTCATGGGGTGGGACAGTTCAAGTGGTGGGACAGTTCATGTGGTGGGACAGTTCATGTGTTGGGACGTGTGGTGGGACAGTTCATGTGGTGGGACAGTTCATGTGGTGGGACAGTTCATGTGGTGGGACAGTTCATGTGGTGGGACAGTTCATGTGGTGGGACAGTTCATGTGGTGGGACAGAACGTGTGGTGGGACAGTTCATGTGGTGGGACAGTTCATGTGGTGGGACAGTTCGTGTGGTGGGACAGTTCATGTGGTGGGACAGTTCATGTGGTGGGACAGTTCATGTGTTGGGACAGTTCATGTGGTGGGACAGTTCATGTGGTGGGACAGTTCATGTGGTGGGACAGTTCATGTGGTGGGACAGTACATGTGGTGGGACAGTTCATGTGGTGGGACAGTTCGTGTGGTGGGACAGTTCATGTGGTGGGACAGTTCGTGTGGTGGGACAGTTCATGTGGTGGGACAGTTCGTGTGGTGGGACAGTTCATGTGGTGGGACAGTTCATGTGGTGGGACAGTTCATGTGGTGGGACAGTTCATGTGGTGGGACAGATGTGGTGGGACAGCATGTGGTGGGACAGTTCATGTGGTGGGACAGTTCGTGTGGTGGGACAGTTCGTGTGGTGGGACAGTTCGTGTGGTGGGACAGTTCGTGTGGTGGGACAGTTCGTGTGGTGGGACAGTTCGTGTGGTGGGACAGTTCGTGTGGTGGGACAGTTCATGTGGTGGGACAGTTCATGTGGTGGGACAGTTCATGTGGTGGGACAGTTCATGTGGTGGGACAGTTCATGTGGTGGGACAGTTCGTGTGGTGGGACAGTTCATGTGGTGGGACAGTTCATGTGGTGGGACAGTTCATGTGGTGGGACAGTTCATGTGGTGGGACAGTTCATGTGGTGGGACAGTTCATGTGGTGGGACAGTTCATGTGGTGGGACAGTTCATGTGGTGGGACAGTTCGTGTGGTGGGACAGTTCATGTGGTGGGACAGTTCATGTGTTGGGACAGTTCATGTGGTGGGACAGTTCGTGTGGTGGGACAGTTCGTGTGGTGGGACAGTTCATGTGGTGGGACAGTTCATGTGGTGGGACAGTTCACGTGGTGGGACAGTTCGTGTGGTGGGACAGAATGTGTGGTGGGACAGTTCATGTGGTGGGACAGTTCGTGTGGTGGGACAGTTCATGTGGTGGGACAGAACGTGTGGTGGGTTAGCGATCTTTAATAGAATCGGAAAAGCAACCGGGAATAAAGCAATAAACCAAGTTGCCCTTTCATACGTATACGGTTGGCAGAGATGCGCTCATGCGCGCACATGCATACACTTAAACGCACGCACGCACGCACGCACACCGGCAATTCGAGGAATTTTCTTTAGTTTCATTCGGGTGAGGGGACACATTTTTCAGACTTGTGATGTAGCTCTGGTCGTTACACAGCTACCACTATTTGGGGAGTAATGACGTCATCATCTGCCGTCATCGGGGGTCGACTACCTCCCTCTATTCGTGCGCGCACACGCACGTACGCAAGTGAATATACACTACTTTTGGCCAATACCACTTGCAGATCTGACCATTTGTACTATCATCAGCATTCCGAAATACAACACAAAGTCAGTATGCGACTGCGGCGAACCTGAACTACTTAAATACTTAAATGACATTTTCAAATTACATGTACAATTCACACAATACACAGTAACACATACGGTTGAATTCGGTCTACTCTCGACGCTGGTTGAACGGCGAGTGTGTCGCCGCCTGGTGGATTTCCCGCCGTGACCGTCAGATGTCAGTGTGTGCTCTGGCAATTCGATGGCGGGTACAACACCGGTTTCGGTCGGCAAACCATCCTAGAATAAAAAGACTAAAATGGAAGGAGTTTGGAGAACCTTGTTTTTGTGGTGCTGGATGGGAGTGCTGTTTGGTGATTTTGTTTGGTATTGAAAGTTCTTTTGGGAGGACGTTGAGGTATGCGATTGAAGGATTTTGTAGTGCCTTAAAGTGTTTTTGTCGGTGATTTTCATTGAGAGAAGTGCAACTAGTGCTTCTATCGGAGACACTCAACGGGCTGTAATTGTGTTTGTTGAACAGCTTGAAGATGGATTTTTGAGGTACTTCCAGAAGGTACATTGGACGTTTTCTTAACCTCGACTCCGAGTGGGAAATTGGAGATTATCGGTAAGCATCAGGTCCCGGAATAATCATCACGTTCCGAAGACTGCAATAACCATTATGATGAGTTGTCGTTTGGTAGTTTCCCAGGAGCGACCCACAATAGCAGCACACGAGATACATGTTTACAACACGCAGCGCACGTTGCTACAGCACACGGGGAACGTTGCTATAGTATGCGGGCATGAGGTTACATCATACAGCACACGGGGAACGTTGCTATAGTATGCAGGGCATGAGGTTACATCATACAGCACACGGGGAACGTTGCTATAGTATGCGGGCATGAGGTTACATCATACAGCACACGGGGAACGTTGCTATAGTATGCGGGCATGAGGTTACATCATACAGCACACGGGGAACGTTGCTATATATAGTATGCGGGCATGAGGTTACACCATACAGCACACGGGGAACGTTGCTATAGTATGCGGGCATGAGGTTACATCATACAGCACACGGGGAACGTTGCTATAGTATGCGGGCATGAGGTTACATCATACAGCACACGGGGAACGTTGCTATAGTATGCGGGCATGAGGTTACATCATACAGCACACGGGGAACGTTGCTATAGTATGCGGGCATGAGGTTACATCATACAGCACACGGGGAACGTTGCTATAGTATGCGGGCATGAGGTTACATCATACAGCACACGGGGAACGTTGCTATAGTATGCGGGCATGAGGTTACATCATACAGCACACGGGGAACGTTGCTATAATATCGGGCATGAGGTTACATCATACAGCACACGGGGAACGTTGCTATAGTATGCGGGCATGAGGTTACATCATACAGCACACGGGGAACGTTGCTATAGTATGCGGGCATGAGGTTACATCATACAGCACACGGGGAACGTTGCTATAGTATGCGGGCATGAGGTTACATCATACAGCACACGGGGAACGTTGCTATAGTATGCGGGCATGAGGTTACATCATACAGCACACGGGGAACGTTGCTATAGTATGCGGGCATGAGGTTACATCATACAGCACACGGGGAACGTTGCTATAGTTTGCGGGCATGAGGTTACATCATACAGCACACGGGGAACGTTGCTATAGTATGCGGGCATGAGGTTACATCATACAGCACACGGGGAACGTTGCTATAGTATGCGGGCATGAGGTTACATCATACAGCACACGGGGAACGTTGCTATAGTTTGCGGGCATGAGGTTACATCATACAGCACACGGGGAACGTTGCTATAGTATGCGGGCATGAGGTTACATCATACAGCACACGGGGAACGTTGCTATAGTATGCGGGCATGAGGTTACACCATACAGCACACGGGGAACGTTGCTATAGTATGCGGGCATGAGGTTACATCATACAGCACACGGGGAACGTTGCTATAGTATGCGGGCATGAGGTTACACCATACAGCACACGGGGAACGTTGCTATAGTATGCGGGCATGAGGTTACATCATACAGCACACGGGGAACGTTGCTATAGTATGCGGGCATGAGGTTACACCATACAAGACATGTTACAGCAACTAACGTGTGGGTCACAATTCAGGAGTATTCGTTCACTCTCTTAATTAATTGAATTGCATACTATTTGCGTATATAGTTTGTGTAATAATGATTAGCAGAACGTATGCTCGATACGAGACGTACACGTAATTGAAGTACACACTCAGGTAAACACATGTGATCCCCCTTTTTCGCACGCACTTATGCACGCACGCACGCACGCACCAACACCCAGTGCCTCCATCGTTTTGTTATCTCTGCCTCGTTTCAAGTAACGTGGTGTCCTGTTAATTAGTAAGGAAACTTAAGAGAAAATATTATTAAATACGCACGGTTGCATTTTGCCTACTATCGATGATAATGGTTCGGCGAATATGTCGTCTGGTTCTCCGGCTGCGAGGTTCACCTTGCGGAGTATTTTCTCGAAATTCAAATGGAGACAAGTAATCAAGTTCGGTCGACATACCGGTCTGGAATAGACAAATTCGCATTACATTTTATGACATGCAGACTATGCTAGATATACCCTACTTCTTTCAATGAATGAATTAAATACACTCATGTTATACCGGCACATTGGGACATGTCGTTACAGACATCGATAATGTTATAGTAGCATGCGGACACGTTGCTACAGCATACGACGCACGTGGCGCACGTTGTTACAGCATACCGGGCACGTTGCTACGTCATAATATATGGGCAAGTTACGTGGAACAATGAGACAATTAAATAACATTGTTTAAAGTACTATGTGCAATTCACATAAAAGACAATAACACGTACGACTGAACTTCGTACACTATCGGCGCTGGTAGAGCGGCGAGCGTGTCGATGGTGTCTCCGGTGTTTCTCGCTGTGGTGACCAGCTTTCAGAAATAGTTTTTGGAAGTCCAAAGCTGGTACATCACCCTGGAATGAACCGAATGACAGTTGTGTTGTCATATCATCACGGAATAAACAGAGTGAAGGTTGTTTTTGTATAATGCATGCTAGATGAATTGTCTCTTTCATCGACAGCAAAGCATTTACTCTCATTATAGATCAAATGAACCATATTAATACATAGACAAGATTCAAAGAGATGCAATTGTTTTGGAGAGGCTGGGAAAATGTTCAGGGACCTTCAATGTGGGTATATTTGGAGACGTGTGGAGCTTTATGGCTGGTTTCGGGGGAATCTGAAGAAAGGTCGAATTGGGTGTTACTGGAGAGACAGAAAGTGTATTTCTGGGAACCTCAACGCCAAGAGGGAAATTTTTGACTATTTGTAAGTATCTGGCCCCAGAATAGTCACCACGTTCCGAAGGCTATGCAATAATAGAATCAGTTGTAGTTTGTTAGACATGTGATTACATCATGCAAGACACTTTTTAAGGGGACATGTCAATCACAACAATTAAAGTGTATGTCACAACGCAAGTGTCACGCGGTCACTCGCTAAATCAGTTGGATTGTATAGTTTTATACATTTTATACATATTGTGTGTTGCATTTGTAGACAAATGCAGATTCATACAGTATGTGTTGGTGTAACCGATTCTGACATGAATATTAAAAATAAATGGACTATAAATTAGTGAAGGTAATACTTATTCGCATATTGTAAGCGCGATACGAAGCATGCGCTTTACTGAAGTGTACATGCCCGCACACAAATACATAAAGTCACGCTTTTTTCGGATGCATACACAGGCACATACGCAGGCACATACGCAGGCACATACGCAGGCACACGCGGCGCGCGCATACACATTCACACACATTTATATACAGTGCTCCATCTTGAAAACAAATTTGCATCTTCTCCAGCAATGTTGTGTGATATTAATTAATAAGCATAACAGATTAAAATAGTAATCTATTAAATACATACGGCTGCATTTTCGGTCCTACTGATGATCATTGTTTTGTGGATATGTCTTCTGATTCTCCGGCTGCGATGTGCGCTTTTCTTAGTGTCTCGAAATTCGGTAGCAGACATATACTCGGTGTCTGTCGTCATGCCGTTCTGGAATGGGCAAATTCGCGTCACGTTGTGTATGCTAGATGTATGACATTGGCTGAGTGTGTGAATTGAATATGTTCATGTTAACAATTGTAGCACATTGGACACGTCGCCATGGACATCCAGAATGTTCCTACGGCGTTCGTTGCGTGTTACTCTTGGCCTTTTATTATTATTATTATTATTATTATTATTATTAGTAGTAGTAGTAGTAGTCGTAGTAGTAGTAGTAGTAGTAGTAGTGTATGCTAGATGTATGACATTGGCTAGTGTGTAAATGAATATGTTCATGTTAACAATTGTAGCACATTGGACACGTCGCCATGGACATCCAGAATGTTCCTACGGCGTTCGTTGCGTGTTACTCTTGGCCTTTTATTATTATTATTATTATTATTATTATTATTATTATTAGTAGTAGTAGTAGTAGTGGTAGTAGTAGTAGTGGTAGTGGTAGTAGTAGTAGTAGTAGTAGTAGTAGTAGTGGTAGTAGTAGTAGTAGTAGTAGTAGTAGTAGTAGTAGTAGTAGCAGCAGCAGCAGTAATACTAATAATAATTGAGGAACACATTGCAGAAACGACCAGCGATTAACGTGGTACAATTAAATGACATTTGATAAATTAGTATGTACAATTCACACGACATCAGTAACACGTACGATTGAACTTCGTATACTATCGATGCTAGCCGAGCGGCGAGCGTATCGGTGGTGTCTGCTCGGTTTCTCGCGGTGATGTTCACCTTTCAGAAATAGCTTTTGCAATTCCAAACCAGCCACGTCTCCGTTTTTGATCGGCATATCGTCCTGGAAGGAACAGAATAAACGTGATTGTGTGTAACGTATGATGTAATGAAATATTTCATTACATGACTGCAACAACATTTACTATCACTGTAAATAAAAATGGACCATATTAATATGTATGCGAGGTCCAGTGAGATGCGGTTGAACGGATTTTGGAAGTCTGAAGGTGTCTTTACTGAGATCCCCGGTGATGCGGTACAAGTTGTTTTTGGGATCTCCGTGGGGGGCATATTTGGAAACTTCGAAGCTTTAAGGTGGGTTTCGCGGGAACCAGAAGATGGTTGCAATTTAACGTTGTTAGAGAGACTTAACGTGATCTGTTTGGGAACTTAGGGGCCGTTTCACTAAGATAACGAGTTTTTAAGGATAATTCCTCACAAATAAAATATGTTGTTAAACACTATTAAATGTTTTTTAATGCAAATATCCATTGCTATATTTTCAAGGACACCATTTCTATGACAAACCAGTGACAATGTCCCATTCACCCGTCATGGTGTTGACAGTTTCAAGTGTTTATTTATTATTTATTTATTATCATTTATATTAAAGTGCAAAATCAGATTTAAAAGCTATTAACAACGTTAGTAGAATGGTCATGTCGAACTCCAACAGGACAGTTGGAGGTTATTGGTAAGGATCAGGGCCCCGAAAGTCTACCACGTTCTGACGGCTATGCAATAATACCATGAGTTGTAGATTGTTAGATAAATATAATCTCATAGGAGCAGCATACAATAGCAGTACATAGGACACGTTATTACAACATACACGGAACGTTGCCATTTGATACGGGCATGTATTTACGCAATTGTTACGGGTTACGTCACGGCAACTAACGTGTGGGCCACAATGTAATTGTCACTCAGCCACTCTCTAAATTGTATAGTTTTATCTATTTTATACATGATGTGTAAAGCATTTGTATGTAGATACAGCTTCACACAGTATGTTTAGAGTATGTCAGATTCTGCTATACAGAAATAGTGTAAATGGAACGTGAATTAAGTGACGTTAATAGTGATCGTACTCCATTGTTATGTTATCTCGCTGGTTTTCCAGAAACTTGTGTATTATTAATTAGTAAAGATAAATATAGAAATAAAATATTATTCAGAACATACCGTTGCATTTTGTATACTGTTGATGATAATGGTTCGGCGAATATGTCTTCTTGTTCTCCGGCTGTGATGTCCACCCTGGTGAGTGTCATCTCCAAATTCGGATGGAGACACATAATCGGTTTCGGTCGTCATACCGTTCTGGAACGGACAAATGATTGACGTTACGTTTTGTGAAACGTCTGCTTCTTTCAGTGTGTGAATTGTACATGTTCATGTTAACAATAGTAGCACATGTGAGACGCCGCTGCGGACATCATCTGAAAAATTCCTGCAGCATACGGTGCACGTTACTCTTGGTGTGTGCCACTGTTATTAGTAGGAACACGTTTTCTGAAATGCATTGTTATAATTATGCGGCTGTGACGAACTTTGAACAATATTAATTTAAACAAAAATATTTTGACCACATCAAATCCGGGACGGTTGACGCGTTCACGGGTGTGTACATGCATCATACTTATAAATAACTAAACTCTATAATAATAAGACTGGGTATGCTGAATAAATAATAATAATAATAACTAGTAA
>JAODUO010001097.1:0-20000 GCA_025642075.2 Ridgeia piscesae | reverse complement strand
AATCTTGCCAGTGATGAGGGGAATGGGAACAACATTTAGAAATTGCAAGAGGATGGCAATTAACGGACTATTAGAGCAGATGTGTGAAGAAGAAGGAGTTGGATTTGTAGATTTGTGGGGATATTTTGTTGGTAAAGAAGACATGTTTATGAGAGATGGCCTCCATCTAAGCGGAAAGGGCGCAGCAGTGTTCTCCGAGAACCTTCTTCGATCGATGAATAATGGAACAGGTTGCAACTTTTTAAACTAGTTTCGCAGGGGGGATACACAGAGAAGCCAAATACTAAAGGCATAGATAAAAATAGCAAAAAGACATCAGCAAAGAACAGCTTGGAAAGCCCTACGGAATTTGGTTATAAATGTGTTTGTTTAAATGCAAGGAGCATAGTAAACAAAAGAAATGAACTAAACATTATGGTAGAAGATATTGACCCTCACATAATAGGTATAACTGAATCTTGGGCCACACCCGATATATCAGATGCCGAATTAGGAATGACAGGGTATGTAATGTTTAGGAAAGATAGATTAGGAAGAAGGGGAGGCGGAGTTATTTTATATATTAAAGAATCCATCCAAGCTTATGAAATAAAATTAGAAAAAGAAGCAGAATGTGAAGAAGTTGTCTGGTGTAACATAGTTACAGGAAACTCAACAGTAACTGTTGGGTTAGTGTATCGGAGTCCAAACATAAGCATGGAAGAGAATGAAAAAATACATAACGCTATCATAGAAGTGAGTAAACGGGACTGTATTATTATGGGGGATTTTAACCATGGGCATATACAGTGGACATCTCTACAGAGTACCGGGAGAGAGGATCAAGAGTTTTTAAATTTAGTACAAGATAGTTTCCTTTCTCAACATGTGTTAGAAGCAACCAGGGGCGAGAACGTGTTAGACATAGTATTGAGCTCACAGAATGAATTTGTTGATAATGTCAAGATATGTGAGCCACTGGGGTGTAGTGATCACAACCAGATACATTTTATCATCAAAGTAAAGGGAGAACGGAATAGAAAAATAAGGTACAGGAAAAATTTCACAAAGGAAGATATAAGGACATGAGGGAATATTTAGCAAAGATAGACTGGAATAACACACTGAAGAATAAGACAGCAACAGAATGCTGGAATATTTTAAAGAGTGAAATTGACTGCGTCGTTGACAAATTTGTCCCCTTGAAAAAACAGGGGAAACGGTCAAAGAAGAAACACTTATCGAAGGAAGCCATTAGAAAAATCAAGTACAAGCAAATGATGTGGAAGACATATAGACATACCGGAAGTGAAGAATACTATAGCATTTATAAAGAAGCACTTAATCAAGCTACAGCTGAAATTAGAAATTCAAAGAGAAGCTACGAAAAAAAATAGCTTTTAATATAAAACATGACAGCAAGAGGTTTTATGCGTATGTTCGAAGTAAACGGAAAGTTCAGGATAAGGTCGGTCCTCTAGAAGGTAGTGATGGAAACATAATAACAGAGGGATTCTTAATGGCAGAAAACCTAAATGAGTACTTTAGTTCGGTGTTTACCAGGGAAGATATTAGTATATTACCAGTACTTGAGACTAATTTCGAAGGGAGAGAGTTTGACTATTTAGAACAACTAATTGTAACCCCAACAAAGGTAGCTATGAAAATAAGAGATATGAAGGATAATAAATCACCTGGAGTGGATGGGATTCCTCCCAAATTACTATTGGAAATTGTAGAACAAATCAGCATACCGCTTGCAACAGTGTTCAATTTGTCATTAGAGGAGGGAATAGTTCCGTTAGAATGGAAAGAAGCAAACATTATACCATTATTTAAAAAAGGTTCGAGAAACAAGTCAGAGAACTATAGACCAGTGAGTTTAACATCGGTGATTTGCAAACTATTAGAAAGACTAATTAAAGATCACCTGATTGATTTTCTTGTTAAAAATAAATTGATAAAGCCATCTCAACATGGGTTTTTAAAAGCGAGGTCATGCTTAACAAATATGTTATGTTTTTTGGAAGATGTCACAAAGTGGCTAGATGAGGGATCACCAGTAGATATAATCTACTTAGATTTTATAAAAGCCTTTGACAAAGTGCCACACCAAAGACTACTACTTAAACTAAAGGCCCATGGCATAGGAAATGGAATGATCAACTGGATAGAAAAATGGCTTATTGATAGAAGACAAAGAGTAGTAGTTGATGAGGAGGTTTAAAACTGGAAATCGGTTTTGAGTGGAGTACCGCAGGGATCAGTACTGGGACCTATTTTATTCTTAATATATATCAATGATTTGGATGATGACATAACAAGCAAGGTGTTGAAGTTTGCGGACGACACAAAAGTGTTTAGGAAAATTAAAAGTGATGCAGATAGACAGCAGTTACAAGATGATCTTAATAAGTTGATAGAATGGTCTGAGAAGTGGCAAATGCTGTTTAATTTTGGAAAGTGTAAGTGCCTTCACACAGGACATGGGAATGAAGATGCACAATATACAATGGGTGATACTGTACTAAATACTACCTTAAAGGAAAAGGACTTAGGGTTAACTATTAGTGCTGACATGAAGGTATCAGAGCAGTGTGGAATTGCAGCAGCGAAGGGAAACCAAATTCTTGGATTAATTAGGCGAAATATAGTGTACAAAGAAAAAGAACTAATAATACCGCTGTATAAAACAATAGTTAGGCCTCACTTAGAATATTGTATACAAACATGGAGGCCATATCGCAAGAAGGATATTGATATGCTAGAAAGAGTTCAAAGGAGAGCAACCAAAATGATACCAAAACTCAGGAATATTAGTTATGAAATGCGTCTAAAAGAATGTGGTTTAACAACACTAGAAACCAGAAGATTGAGAGGAGATCAGATTGAGGTGTTTAAAATATTGAATGGATATGAAAATATTGACAGAAATATTGTTTTCACAGTCAAGGAAGAGAGAAGGACTAGAGGACATGGAGTTACATTAGCAAAGAAGCAGTGTAGACTAGATATTAGAAAATTTTCATGTTCACAAAGAACAGTAAACGAATGGAACAGATTATCAGCTGATTGTGTAGGTGCTAGTAGTGTTAATATATTTAAAAATAAACTCGACATATACCTAAGAAGGGCGGGGTATACTTAGATAGATAGGTTGGACTCTCGATAAGCCAAATGGCTTCCTAGTCCACCTGCCATCTAGAGTTGAATCTCTAGGTGGCAATCTTGTTAAATCTTGTTAAAAAAACCAAAATGATACAAAAACTCACGAATATTAGTTACGAAATGCGTCTAAAAGAATGTGGATTAACAACATTAGAAACCAGGAAATTGAGAGGAGATCAGATAGAAGTGTTTAAAATATTGAATGGGTATGAAAATATTGACAGAAATATATTATTCTCGGTTAAGGAAGAGAGATGGACTAGAGGACATGGAATTACATTAACAAAAAAGCAGTGTAGACTAGATATTAAAACATTTTCAGAAAGAACAGTAAATGAATGAAAGAGATTATCGGCTGATGGTGTAGGTGCTAGTAACGTTATTACACATACCTAAGAACTAGTAAGAAGGGCGGGGTACATTTAGATAGATAGGTTGGACTCTCGATAAGCCAAAGGATAAGCCATATAGAGTTGATTCTCTAGGTTGCAATCTTGTTAAATCTTTTTCTTGTTAAATCTTGAACTGCTCTGTGCTGATACCACTTTCATTCTCATAGCATTCCTAAACACAAACGTGTACCTGTGGGACTGCGCTGAACATGGAACTGCTGAACAATTCACTGATTTCCCAGAACTTACTTGTGAACAAACAGAAACAATGACGTTAACACGTACGATTGAACTTCGTGTACTCTCAACACTCGATGAACGGCGAATGTATCGGTCATGGGTAGGTTTCTCGCTGGGATCCTCAACTTCCATAATATTCTCTTGCAACTCGATGTCAGAAAGGTCGTCGACTTTGATCACCACGTCATTCTGGAATGGACAGACACATTGGAGTGGACGCGGCACTGGTGGGACCCGACCAGACAGCGGGGTCAGCGGCAATGTGAAGTTGTGCTTGAATCCAACTTTAGCCGTCTCCCTGGTGGGGCGTGGTCCTGTACATATACCTAGCGTGTCTAAATATGCGACTGTGACGAATCTAGCAGAGCTAAATAATGCGCTGATATCCTTGGTGTGTAAAAAAGGTAGGATGGGACCAGAGCCCGTGGGACCAGAGGCCCCAAGTGTTTCCAAAACTAAACGCACTTGATAGGCCAGGCGGACAAACGCAAAGCTGCAATTAAAGGTCTAGTATTCCCGAAATATAGACATACACGTTTAGGAAATATCTGCATTTTAAAGTTTCTTGCATGTTTGATGTAACAATTTTTGTTTTTGTAATGTTTTACAGAAATTGAGGGATTGCACTCAAAGTGGCTGAATTAGCTATCATACGCTTGTTTTGAGTTTATATTTTTTGACGTTTTGAAGATAAAAAACTAAAATAATTTTCTCACACTTTGGTTAAGACGTCACACAATAATCTGTACTAAAAATAGTTTATAAGTTGCTTAGTCACATTTCCATCCTTATAAATACTTTGAAAATAAAACAAAATAAAAATATGTCAAAATCACCTAAAATGGCAATATATTTCATCCTGAAAAAGTCCCCGAAAGTAAAAATTTATGTATGTAAGGATAACTATATTATTGACATTCTGTAAACAAATGCATATTAAGCCTGCTACAACATATTGTTCAATGTTGAAAGACAGCTAAAACGTGTAGTGAATTTTTGACACAACTGTAAAACTACCCCGTGGAATTATTTAATGACATAAGCCGTGTTCATGGGCCAAATAATAGATCTGTAAGTAACGTAGTTTTAATAACAAGTTACATTAGGTAACGCTACTGTTACTGATAATTGAAATAATACGTTTTTTACTTAGCAAATTGCTTTGAGAAAAGGTTTAAAGTATATTGTTAATGTACCGTGGCTCCGTGCTATGTTCAAACGTTTCAGACCGTCTTAAAGGAGAGTGGTTCTTTGGCCCACCATATAATACGAAAAGAAACACGTACGGTTGAACTTGTACTATCGATGCTAGGTGATCGGTGAGAGTATCGTTGTCTGGTGGGCATCTCGCCGTGAACCTCCACTGTCACAATGGTCTCTTGTTGATCGGTGTATGACACGTCATCGCTTTCTATCGCTATGTCGGTCTGGAATGGACAGACACGCGGGCGTTAACACGGCACGGAACAGGACTACACAGAAACAACTCCTACGCGCGGTACTCTTTATACCTAAGAACATTTCATCATAGAAATAGCTCTTCAAGGTTTACACTGAATAATACGTGTGTACATTTCCTGGATGATATATGACACTGATTATACACATTTTATGAAATTCATTTAAAAAAAACTATTTGTCATATTACAACAGTTGTTATATTCAATATATTATTTTTTGAAAAGTATATTTAGTGAATGTACACTACTTTAATAACGATGTTATAATATTTATAGATTCTATAATGAATGGTAATTAATTTTTTTATCGCTTTATTATTATTGTTATTGTTTTAATATGACTTTTTATATTTCTTGAATGAACAAAATTCCGTGAGCGGGCCATGAGCGCCACCACATGTCATTATTAGTATTATTAGCTGGCTGTCGTTTAATCAATGATGGAGCTCGTTATATATTTCCTTTTTCTTCATCTAACTTTACCCGTCTCCAGCAAGTCGTACTGCGTTTTATTTACAAACAATTAATTATGGACAACACAGTGCGTTTATTTACAATTAGTTAGTTGTGGAAAAACACATCTCTGTGCAACCAAGGAACACATGCTAGAAAATATTTCGTGTGGAAAATGTACAAACAAATTCATTCAAACATACGGTTGGATATCGTGTACTGTCGACACTGGTTGTGTGGCGGATGTATCGTCTGGCAGGTTTCACGACGTGATTCGTATTGGCGTTCTGAAATGTCATGGGAATATGGCATACATTTTGACCTGGCAGTGGCAACTTACAATGTCTGTGATCGTGTGGTGTGTGTGTGTGCGTGCGTGCGTGCGTGCGTGCGTGCGTGCGTGCGTGCGTGCGTGCGTGCGTGCGTGCGTGCGTGCGTGCGTGCGTGCGTGCGTGCGTGCGTGCGTGCGTGCGTGTCCACGAGAATTGTATTATCAAACACAACAGATAGATAAAGTAAATAAGTATATCTATGTTCTGCGGTCTACATCTTTGCGTCAGTCCTTTGCCCACCTCGTCAATAGTCAATAGTTTGCGGACCCAGTTAAGCTCGCATGCTGGCTATAGCGCAATGTCCGCGAGAAGTACCGACAAAACGTCTTTAGACACTTGTGTGACCAGATTATCAACGTTACGATTGTTTGCCTTCATCTTGCAACTGCAACGGTGAGTTGTTGCGTTTCAATACTTACGCGTTGTGGAGGGTCAGCTGGGGTCACATTTGGTTCGTCGGTCGTGGCTGTCAGCGTCGTCGTCGTCGTTATCATTGACGACGGCGTACTTTGGTTGGCGCTGTTGATTGGGTATGTGGCTGCCGACAGATTGTAGGTCGGGTAGGTCCCGATGAGTCTCGCACGGGCGTGTGCATCTGGAAGCAAGCAAGACCGTCGTGATGAGATTATGTTAGTCCGTAATATGACTTTATAAGGTACCGACGGATAATTTTAAGAAGAACAGATAAGCAGTCGTAACATGAAGTAGTTGTGTTAGATTAATATCAGGTAATGTTATTTCATGTGTGCCACATTCTGCATCGTTGTTACGGTGTTTGTCTGACTATCGGCAGCAACATAGACATCTAACGTAAAGACTTCTTAAAGACAATCTCACTGGACTATATTCATTGTCAACGCTAACTAGCGTCATTGTCCATTTATATGACATGTGGTCTGGGCGTATTATATTGCTATAACTCACAATAATGATGCAAGGATTATACATGGAAAAACCCAAACAGTGTAACGAAAACCGTAATTGACGCTATCCTAACAAACAGGCCAGACATCGTCACATACGTAATCGTCATCAACCAAGTCAACATAAGAAGTGACCACATAATGATTATGGGCAACATCAAACTGGACGTAGACGTGGAAATGAATAAAAATAGATGACCAAGAGACCACCAAGAGTAGATGCCACACAAAAGAAAATCGAATTCCAACTTGAACTGCGAAACCGATTCGAGACACTACAAAAACTAGACGACATCGACACCATGAGCGAAACCATCACAGACATGATCCAACAAAGCGCGTCAAGAGTATCTAAGGCAATCAACAAGCCATTGAAATCGAGAATGCCGACACCGACATGAGCCCTGATGTCGAAACGACGAGAAATTACGGAAAACGACGATAACTAAACAACGAATAAAGACGCAGAAATATGCAAAACCATCAAAAAGAAAGCAAGAGAGGACATCAGGAAATACAACCAAGAGATCATGCGAGAAACGATCATGGCATCAAAGAGCCTGGGGAAAGTCAGAAGAACACATAAGTTAGGCCAAGACAGACTGCTCACACTCCAGCGCAAACTGAGTAGAGAAATTCACCATCAAGATAAGATCATAGAACGAATCGAGGAATTCTACACCGGGCTATAAGTAGTAAGTACCATAATGCACACTAACCAAATAGCGGTACCAGAGATAACATCATGGGAGGTGGAAGCAGCACTACGAAATATGAAGTATAGTACCGCAACAGGCAACGTCGAGGCATTGAAAGCTAGATATCATCTCGAAGACACTTGCTAAGCTGTAACTAAATGCATATCAGAAAGACGATTACCCATAGAACATGCTTGAAGATACAAATCTATAACGCATGCGTACTTCCAGCAATACCACATACGGCGCGAAAACATGGGCTCTCATCACCCATGCAAAGCACAAACTAGCAGCCGCACAAACAAAAATGGAAAGGAGAATGTTAAACATCACATACCGGGACAGAAAAACAAATATCTAGGTAAGAGAAAAGACAAAGGTCACAGACGTGATTGAACAAGTCAGAAGATGGAAGTGGACCTGGGCAGGGCACGTCAGCAGGATACGAGATAACCGATGGACATTGCGTATCACCTCCTGGAAACCATACGAAAGGTAAAGGCCTAGAGGAAGACCGGCGAGACGGTGGAGAGACGAACTAGACGACTACTGGAAGGGTACCATCTGGCAGAAGATAGCGCAAGATAGCCACACGTGGAAGCAGCATGCTGAGGCTATGCCCAACCACAGGACACTGGGGCTGCACAATGATGATGAATGATGCAATGATCAATCGATGGACCTCTTCGTTCAGGCTTTTTCATTTATGTTGAGACTCGTAGGTCAGTAGCGACAGTAGCAACAACATCATAAACACCAAAAATATCACCGCCACCACCACCACCACCACCACCACCACCACCACCACCACCACCACCACCACCACCACCACCACCACCACCACCACCACCACCACCACCACCACCACCACACACCACCACCACCACCACCACCACCACCACCACCACCCAGCCACCGCCAGCCGCCGCCGCCGCCGCCGCCGCCGCCGCCGCCGCCGCCGCCGCCGCCGCCGCCGCCGCCGCCGCCGCCGCCGCCGCCGCCGCCGCCGCCGCCGCCGCCGCCGCCGCCGCCGCCGCCGCCGCCGCCGCCACCGCCACCACCACCACCAGTAACAATAAAACTAATTAAGTACCTCCTAAACTATACTGATACCATACGTACTGCTTATGATTTTCATCTGACGTAGTCGCTCCGCCTCTTCAACCTTCACTCGTTTTCTCCTTCGCCTCGCGTACGCGATGACAACACACACGCCGAGCAAGAACAGCACGACAGAGACGAACGGAACCGCGATGTCCTTCACCGGTATCTCGGGCCGATCGTCGATGTAGGCGGGCGCCGGGGTCGTCGATGTCGATGTCTTGTCATCCGACGGAATCCCCATCGTCTTCTGTCTTCGGCACTCAGCCACTCAGCCAGCCTTCTGGTGTAAGACCACATTTGAGTTCCTTCATTGTCTGTCGGGTTTTCTCTACTAGCGCATTCACATTTTCAGATTAGCCTTCATTCGCATACGTGCTGTATAACATTCGTGAAGTTCTAATAACTAATTTTCCCAACGATCAAATCTTTAACCTGACACCCTTTAATTTCTACTAGAATCAGACAGTGATTTGTGGTGTTGACATCACCAATCAAAATGAGAACAATACGCAGACAAACACCGACAGTTATCTCTCATAATTTGACAGCTTTGATGCCACGCAAACGCGATGAATTGTGTAGAGCGTATTTCGCTAAAATGAAAAGTAGGGATCACAAACTAAATGCGTTAGTACCAAATGGTCGAAGTGTGCCATATGTCTTGAGGTTGTATAACAAGTTACCTATCCCAAGGGCAAACACTAATCGCTACAAAAATTCCTTAATGTTTAGAGCATTTTCAGATAGGCTAGTAATGTACATGTATTTTAACAGACAATTTAATTTGATTTAACTTTTTATTTATTTTTATTTTATAACAATGTTTATGTAAAGTATATCTTAATGTATATGTTTTAAATTTATTACGTATGTTTCCAATGATGATTTTATTTTTAACAAGATATGCTAACATTGTACATTAATATGATATTCTATGGAATTATTGATTTTAGTATGAATGTACATGTACAATCCAACTGTAAAGTTGCCACAAAATAAATTTATCTTATCTATCTTACAATAAAACATAATTCCTACTCACGCCACACTACATATGTCCTCACAGAAATTCAGAAAACCAGCGATATGCCATTTGTTAAAAGGGTAATGGCGGAAGAACACTTTATTGTGGTTTTACGTCTACTGCTGAAGGCAAGAGTCATTAGCTACACTTATCTTGCAGTTACTTTCCAGAGTGCTTTGAACTTTAACAGAGAACTGAAGCCTGATGATACTGAGCCACTGAGAGTCACACAAAGTTCCAAATCCACCCTTTGAGGCTCATCAAAAATTCTTTTAAAAGTGCAACGTTCACCAAAGACTTCCAACTAAACCCCTCGTTGTGCTGACATGACGAAAGAAGTTCTCGATTCCCACACAGTCAACAGACCGGTGTCCAACCTGTCATTTTCTAATAGATCATTGGTAACAGTCTTGGACAACATCTACGATAAAACAATGTGCACGAACCACAACAATGTGACGCAGCAAGCTCAACTCAACTGAAGCGACAATTGTACAAGTACAAAGTTACGTTCTGCACATGACAGCGAACTAGTTGTTGTGTCTATTTTTCAAGACGAGTAGGCGACATTTGATGTCACCGACCAATAGGTTCTTATCCAACGTCTTTCACAAGTCGTTTGGCCGTTCTAAGTGATAGTGTCAAACGGGTGGAGATATTGCGAGAATGAAACCAGGAATTCGTCATTTTGGTTGGTCTGCTGTACAACGTAACTACAGTGACACGGGGACCTTGTTCAACTTTACGTTCAAATACTTTCATTTATTTGTATAGCTCCATTCTACAGCTCCATCTCATACCCTATTTTGACGGGGATACAATTATTATGTATTATTGTTTTTACGAAACGTACGTGTTTGCCGGTTGAGCTACATGCACTATCGGACTTACACTACCAGATTAAAATTCCATAACAATTTCATATATAGTTATATATATATATATATATATATATATATATATATATATATAATATATATATATATATATATATATATATATATATTTTCTCGTACGTCGATAGCCATAAAACACACTTCAAATCATGTTTAATTATTTATGTAAAAGTTGTACATTATACTCATAACCGCATTCATCAATGATACAGCAATAACACAAGAATAGTGGATTGGATACACATACACTTTGACTCGAATGTGTACCGGTACGTGAAGTCAGGAATTATATCTGTTTCGAGGCAGTCGCCTGTGTTTTCGTGATTCGCAAAATGAATTCCTCGTGAAACGTGAAAGCTCTTTTTTCCCCTGTGATTCGTGATCAATTTATATCATATCATTATTATGCAATTATTATCATTATTAACATTTAAAAATAGTCATTTTATGACATTTTAGCCATGATATTTTTTTAAATCATGTACTGAGGAATAATAAGTAATGTCTTATTTTATTTTACTATATGATGTATAGGCCTATATTTAGAATGTTTATATATATTTTGATATATATATATATATATAATATATATATATATATATATATATATATATATATATATATATATCTATATATAGAGAGCAATGAAATTGATTTGGGCGCTATACAAATAAATTGTATTATTATCATTATCAATTGCAACAACGTGAAGCGTGATTCTTCGTGACATTTGTAGAATGTGATAGCCATAATATTTTCTTCGTGAAACAAGAAATTGTATGTTTCAGAGTGAACTGTGAAAATCCAACTATTTTCCCTGTGAATTGTGACCGTCGTGCATTCCCTTTTTCTTTAAAATTGCGCAAGTCGATGGCATGTGATTGCCGTGATAATATTATTATTATAGTAAAATGATTAAATCTGTTGATGAATATGCTGCCACGTTTCTGAATAATTCCCATTAGCAAATTCTGCCTCCTATCCCTATGTTACAACTTACCCGTGTTACAAACAGCCACTGTCGCCCCGTAAGGTTTTCCCAATGTCACTTAGATGTATGAGGTAGTTTGTTAATCATAATAGCGTAACACAGATAGTCACTGAGGCGTGGTCGAGTAGTCCACTATGGCGGTCACGGTCCAGCGAACCTGGGCGTAGTCAGAATCAAGCCGCTAACATTGAAGTGCGGATCAATCCAAATGTGACAGAATGATGATACTTCAAAGATAACACTGCACAGATATCGTATTAATACGGTGTTTAGATAACATTATTATTACGGTGTTTAGATAACACACAAATAGCGAGAAACATAATGAATTAATTACGACAGAAACCATGGAATCTAAATAAATGTTGGATGGGGGCTTATCAAAAAAGTAAAAAAGGCAAGTTCTTATATAGCGCAGTATCCAATCCTCAGGATTATTCAAAGCGCTTTACACTTTACTTCCCTGGCAGACCTGTTCAATCAAACACCATCTCAACTTCTCTGGGAAGCATCCAGCCATATGTTGCAATTATTGCGCAAAGCCTTCTCGTACACATATCCACCACTTGTCTATAGCCAGGTACTCATTTATACAGCTGAGTGGACTTGAGCAATGTAGAGTGAAAATAACTTGCCTAAGGTTTTAACACCGCAGCACAGGATTCGAACGCTCTACCCCTGAACCCTATCCAATTGTGTCACCCTGGACATCACACTCAAACACAATTGTGTCACCCTGGACATCATAAAAAACATATAATTTTGAACATCCGTTGGGAGTTCACCAAAACCTTCAACCCGTTGATGCGCGCGACTGAGAAGGGGGTGCAAATGTTTTTTTTAAATTAATTTTACATAATGTCTTCACTGGTTTATTATCAATACACCCTTTAGTTTAACAATCAACTTTAGCTGTAACTTATTTATTTATCATTTATTACTATTATTTTGTATATATATTTTTAGCAAATTTTATTGTATTATTAATTGCATGTAACTTATTAATATTCTGCATATATACTCAGTGTTCACAGCATCTGCGAATGGATTTTATATAGATTTATAGTGCTATTAAGGTGTTCTTTTTCTTCTTATTATTATTATCAATATTTTATGTAAGCCTTAATAAGTGGGTGTGCAGTTTGAAGGTCTGCGAGAGACGTGCAGAGAGTGGGAATGTTGAACCTCAAGGGCTGTAGCAAATTGAAAAAAAGCACGTCACCAAAAAGAAGCCGACAACGCTACGGGCCACTGCAGAAAATATTCAGCAACACACATACAGCAACGATACATAATGACGGACTGGAGTCATGCACAAGACAACAGCAAATTTGGGCTAATAATTTCCACCCAAACCTTACATAACATTTGTATAGTTGTATGAAGAGTTTGACATGTTAGCTTTTGTATGTGTTGTTACCCGTCAACGTAAATAACGGCGTCTGTTGCATGTTAAAATATGAACAGGTAGACACTAAACACCTGTATTGATTGATATTTTATTATAAGAAAACATTTGTGGTATCTTTAAAACCCAAATCCGATATTCCTCTCTGCGTACAAGTATGTTATTAGGCATACAAATGCGAAATGATCGTCAAAAGAGAGTATTAAGCGAACGCTGAGCAACACCTAACCATTGCTGTATGTAATAGGTGTCGCTGATTATTACAGCTGATAGTTGTGACACGAGACAAGTTAGAACCACGCCCGCGACAGCTAGGTACACAATGCACCGTGTGTGCCAAGTGGGTCGCAAGCCGATAAACCGAGAACAAAGCACTCGCCTGGAGAGCCCGCGGGCTTCACTGCTCTGTACTCCGTTGTCACTACGGTTCCGGGTACTCACAGCCACGGTCAATATTGGCACACGTCTGTCTCCTGAATAGCGCACACCCGTCTCATTTGCATATGAACACCTGAAAGTGCTCATGTTTTGATGACGTTCTTCACGTGAATGACTCATTGCCCTAAATGCACAGGTGAACACGGTGATGTACTTTTACGTTTACGAACGGTATAAACAAATGCGAATGCCTTTTATGCGACAAACTCAAGACGACAACATGTTAACTGGTCGTGGCGCATATCATTCGAAGATTAAAGACACACGACAGTTTTAAGGTATTTAATTGATCGGTAGCGACAGTTTGAATGCTGTTATTTAGTATTTTGAGTTTGAACTAGCTACCATTCGAAGGTGATTTTTTAACATCAACCATTTCACATCCTGTTGTTGGTGACTTGTTTCTTATCGGACAGACAACACTATCATAAATATTTTGACTGAAACAAAACACGTTTTGTGTTAACAGTCTTACAAATCTAAACGGGCATGTAGACAACAGACTGTCACAGCCCGAACTTATACATTTGGCGACATTTAACATCACGTCTACTTGCATGTACACAGAATATTTACTTCCGTTTACGTTTACATCCTTTTACGTAGATCTAAATAATTTTTGACATTCACTGGCAACAGTTGACATGCACAGAACTACAATATAATGGAATGTGTAAAGTCACTAATAAACTAAGAAGAAAACAATTGAAATTTGCTGGACACTACTACAGCCATAAGGGTGAAATGGCATCTAAGACCATCTCGTGGCAACTGACACAAGGAAGAGCCAAGAAAGCAGGACCAGCCGCAACTTACACTGCTTCAATGGAGACGTAGGTCTAGAGACAGGAAACACTGAAGAACGCTGAAAACAACAGTGACAAATGGAATGATTTGGAAAGGGATGATTGAAGCCACTAATGTTTGTTCCGAGTGAATGAGTGAGTGAATGAGTAAATAAGTGAGTCTGTGAGTGAGTGCATGAGTGAACTGCAAATAGAGAGAGGTTATTTGGTATTTTAGACGCCACATCGGTTGACCTTGGCACATATATTTGCGAGATTTAATACTTTGGGCAATGTCCATTTATTAGACGACTGTGTCAATATTATTTTACAGATAATACCATTTGATGTTAGATAAGTGTGTTTGCCCTTAATATAACTGGAGCAGGACCCCTATGAAGGGTTGGAGCTGTGTCTGAATGGCTGGGCCAGGGTTAAATTGAGTCGGGTTACTTACCTGGTTGAGTTGGACCACCTGAATAAGTCAGTTTACATGACTGAGTTGGGCTGCTTTATTGAGTCAATCTATACATGACTGAGTTGGGCTACCTGACTAAGTCTGTCTATTTGAATGAGATGGGCTTCCTGACTAAGCCTGTCTCCCTGACCGAGTTGTGCTACCTGACAAAAACATCTGTCTCCCTGACTGAGTTGGGCTACCTGGCCAAATCTGTCTACCTGACTGAGTTGGGCTAGCTGGCCAAATCTGTCTACCTGACGGAGTTGGGCTACCTGACTAAGTCTGTCTACTTGACTGAGTTGGGCTACTTGACTAAGTCTGTCTACTTGACTGAGTTGGGCTACTTGACTAAGTCTGTCTACTTGACTGAGTTGGGCTACCTGACTAAGTTGGGCTACCTGATTAACTCTGTCTACCTGACGGAGTTGGGCTACCTGACTAAGTCTGTCTAATTGACTGAGTTGGGCTACTTGACTAAGTCTGTCTACTTGACTGAGTTGGGCTACTTGACTAAGTCTGTCTACTTGACTGAGTTGGGCTACGGTACTAAGTCTGACTACCAAATTGAGTTGGGATACCTGGCTAAATCTGTCTACCTGGCTGAGTTGGGCCAGTTGATTGAGTTACCTGTTATCAGCAGGTGAAACAATGTGGATTGAAACTTTTCAGTTTGTTGTTTTCTCATTCCATGGTTGCAACTGTTTGCAGGTAGAGTCGAGAGGTGAGACGACAGCCATGTCAGAGGCAGTCAGAAGACACAAGTCACCTGTGATTGGCTGTGAGTGACAGACACAGAACAACCAACCCCCTCTCTACATCTTTGGCTCCCAGTGCTACTTCTGCTCTAAGTCTCTCCTTACTACTCCCACTTTCTCTCTTTCTCACTCACTTTTTCTCTCTTTCACTTTCTATATTTCTCACTCTCAGTATCTCGATCTCTCGCTCTCTCTCGCTCTCTCTCGCTCTCTCTCGCTCTCTCTCGCTCTCTCTCTCTCTCTCTCTCTCTCTCTCTCTCTCTCTCTCTCTCTCTCTCTCTCTCTCCTCTCTCTCTCTCTCTCTCTCTCTCTCTCTCTCTCTCTCTCTCTCTCTCTCTCTCTCTCTCTCTCTCTCTCTCTCTCTCTCTCTCTCTCTCTCTCTCTCTCTCTCTCTCTCTTCTCTCTCTCTCTCTCTCTCTCTCTCTCTCTCTCTCTCTCTCTCTCTCTCTCTCTCTCTCTCTCTCTCTCTCTCTCTCTCTCTCTCTTCTCTCTCTCTCTCTCTTTCTCTTTTTTTTTTTCTTTTTTCTCTTTCACTTTCTCATCTTCTCTTCTCTCTCTCCATATATGTATGTATGTATACTATTGTATAATATGCAGATATATATATATATATATATATATATATATATATATATATATATATATGATGACTGGATAGAGAAGTATCAATGTTAACAGCTGACACATGTCACTGTTTTTTGCAGCTGGGTCATTGTTATGTTGCTGGCTGCTGTGGACCTTCAGCTGCCTTCTCATGATAACAGGTAGGTCATTACACATTGCTGCAGCTGTGTACGCTTGTTGATAGGTGAGGTAGGACATTACACGTCACCAGAGATGGAGTGAGTACAATACAAATGTACTCGAGTACGAGTACGATTACTTTGAACATGCATGAGTACGAGTACGAGTACTCAGAAAATTTAAATGTATTTAAATACATTTCAATGTATTTGACCCCATGTCTGGATGGGACAAACACAGAATGGTTGTGGATTTATACAAGTTTACAGTTTGCACTTAATTAAACATAATAGACAGGGACTTAGCAGCTAACCGTCCAGACCCAGTCAGGATTCTGGATGTTGGAAATATGACCAGTCATTCACACCATACTGACAGAGCAAACAGTACAGGTGGGGCTGAGGCCTGGCTTCTAAAATTACAAAGCAAGATGTTAGGGGATGCTTATTTCCTGCAGTGCTTCCCAGGGACTGTCACAATATAACTTGTACTTTGTACTAAGTAGGAGGGTGAGGAGATGTTGCTTCTCTGGGAAGAGAAGGTATTAATTAGAGAAATCTGACTGAATATTTATTTAACTGAAATGCTCAACAGTAATAGAAAATGAATACCTTGATTATTATTACATTTATTAGATTACTTCTAATATTGCCATTTTTATCTGTCTAATATATTTGCTTGCAACTGGTCATATGAAAAAAATGTAATCGTGAGAAGTAATCGTGAGTACGATTACTTTGGTAATGTACTCGAGTACGAGTACGATTACTTTCCTTCGTACTTGAGTACGAGTACTCAAAAAGTACTCGTACTCGAGTACGAGTACAAGTACAAGTACACGAGTACGATTACTCCATCTCTGCACGTCACATGCCATAGCTGTGTACTGAAAATTGATAACAGGTAGGGCATTATACATGATGTAGCTGTGTATTCTTGATAACAGGTAGAGCATTATATATGATGTAGCTGTGTAATCTTGATAACAGGTAGGGCATTATACATGATGTAGCTGTGTATTCTTGATAACAGGTAGAGCATTATATATGATGTAGCTGTGTAATCTTGATAACAGGTAGGGCATTATACATGATGTAGCTGTGTATTCTTGATAACAGGTAGAGCATTATATATGATGTAGCTGTGTAATCTTGATAACAGGTAGGGCATTATACATGATGTAGCTGTGTATTCTTGATAACAGGTAGAGCATTATATATGATGTAGCTGTGTAATCTTGATAACAGGTAGGGCATTATACATGATGTAGCTGTGTATTCTTGATAACAGGTAGAGCATTATATATGATGTAGCTGTGTAATCTTGATAACAGGTAGAACATTATACATGATGTAGCTGTGTAATCTTGATAACAGGTAGGGCACTATATATGATGTAGCTGTGTAATCTTGATAACAGGTAGGGCACTATATATGATGTAGCTGTGTAATCTTGATAACAGGTAGAACATTATACATGATGTAGCTGTGTAATCTTGATAACAGGTAGGGCACTATACATGATGTAGCTGTGTAATCTTGATAACCGGTAGGACATTAAATGCACTGTAGATGTGTACCATTGATAACAAATGGGACATTACATGCATTGTAATCTTGATAACCGGTAGGGCATTACCAGTGGTGGGATGTAATGAAGTACTTTGTTACATTACTTAAGTAGTTTATTTTGAAATCTTCTTGTAATGAAGTATATTTTTGGGAATTACTTTTATTTGTAACAAAGTACTTTCTTACTTTTTACTCCTAAATTTTGCGTTACTATAGTCTCCCACCAATTTTCGGATTACGGCTACGACAAATTTGGATTGATGCACGAAGCCAGGACAGGTAGCAGGAAAATGCGACTGCATGATAATTGAGCACAAAACAAACTCCATATTTACTCTTTAATATTGACTTTAATCCAAAAAACTCTTCATAGGTTTTAACAAATACTACAACGTCTTGAACATCAAGAGCCAGTTATATAATAGATCAATGTGAAATACAACTGATGCCATGATGTCAGCGCGAGCGCAAAGCAAACAATGGCTACACAGTCATGGGTCGAGGGTCGATACAGTGCCATAGTGGCACATCGGCGTGTTGGTAACACCAGCGCTTCGACCATGCCTCAAAGTCAATGGGTTGCAATCAAGATTCATAGAGATTTTCTGTTTGGAAATTTTATAAATAGGCTGCACCTCATTGAAAAAGATCAGTATAATACTAGGTTGAAATGGCATCGTATTGCAAATATTTGCACAACTCTTCGCCATGCAAAACATCTACTGGTGCATAAACTTAATATATTATATGCATTCATCAACCACCTATGAAATGGGGAGTCGCAGTCTTTTTGGCATGGTAAACGCACGTTATAAATCTGTATTTTAATGTAAATTGAAAGACGAAGACAGTTATGCCAAATTGCCAATAACGAGCATATTTATTTTAGTTTTGAACCTTTAGTCAATTTTAGTTCTGTGCATGTCAACTCTTGCGTGTTCAGCGACTGAGAGCCAGGTTATTATTTTAGATCTTATATTATTGTTCATCTCAGTACATCTTGGTGCATAATTTATTTCAAAACTGTGCAATGTTCATGAATTTTATTCAGTTCAACATTCAACAGTGAGTAACAAAGTTTTATAACATCGCATAGATACAGAATGGAATCGCATTAAATATGAATGCTACATTTAAATACCAACATATCTTAGATATTGAACATATTCCCATTGGCTACTTTTTTGTCATTATCTTAAGCTAAGATAATTATATCTATCACAAAAGTCAATACTGACAAAAGCACAAGTGAACTGGTGGTATTAGAAGATAATATATATATATATATATATATATATATATATATATATATATATATATTGCACTGACCGACTATTTTGTACTTTTTACCTAAGTAGTTTTTGTGGAGCGGTACTTTTACTTGAGTATTTTTTGTGATGGTTTCCTTTATTTAGTTACTTTTCTGGTGTACTTGTTACAGCACTGGGCATTACATGGATTGTAGATGTGTAGTCTTGATAACAGATAGGGCATTATTTGTATTGCAATCTTGTTAATAGGTAGGGCATTACCTGCACTGTAGATGTGTAGTCTTGATAACAGATGGGCATTATTTGTATTGCAATCTTGTTAATAGGTAGGGCATTACCTGCACTGTAGATGTGTAGTCTTGATAACAGATGGGCATTATTTGTATTGCAATCTTGTTAATAGGTAGGGCATTACCTGCACTGTAGATGTGTAGTCTTGATAACAGATGGGGCATTATTTGTATTGCAATCTTGTTAATAGGTAGGGCATTACTGCACTGTAGATGTGTAGTCTTGATAACAGATAGGGCATTATTTGTATTGCAATCTTGTTAATAGGTAGGGCATTACCTGCACTGTAGATGTGTAGTCTTGATAACAGATAGGGCATTATTTGTATTGCAATCTTGTTAATAGGTAGGGCATTACCTGCACTGTAGATGTGTAGTCTTGATAACAGATAGGGCATTATTTGTATTGCAATCTTGTTAATAGGTAGGGCATTACCTGCACTGTAGATGTGTAGTCTTGATAACAGATGGGGCATTATTTGTATTGCAATCTTGTTAATAGGTAGGGCATTACCTGCACTGTAGATGTGTAGTCTTGATAACAGATAGGGCATTATTTGTATTGCAATCTTGTTAATAGGTAGGGCATTACATGCACTGTAGATGTGTAGTCTTGAT
>JAODUO010001096.1:135000-154204 GCA_025642075.2 Ridgeia piscesae | reverse complement strand
GAAATACACCACACCGGCATCCCTCGACATACTTACAAGATTGGGTTCTACAACATGGCGTCACCAAATGCACCCTGGGCAATTTCGACTAAACCGATGATGTCAATAAAACAAGCTATACACGTATACGGCTCTGATTACACTAGTGAACTATCGGCTCTCTCGACAGTGTGTATTCGTCAATGCAATGGCGCTCATGTTCTGGTTTGGCGTCTGTGGCTTCACAGTTTTGCAGGTGGTATTGCTGTATCCGACAGAAACAGAATCTCTGAGTTGCTTTCCTTGTGACAAGAACATCAGGTGTCCATGTTTGCCTGCCGGATGTGAGGAAGGATTCCGACCTTGTGGCTGTTGTCCCGAGTGCAAGTTGACACAGGGCAAGCCGTGCCATAGCATGTCTCTACAGTAAGTATCGTTGTTATGTTACTAACCGATATCAAACTGCAGTGTTAACTGTGTCTTTGTGACTTCTGTTAGCTTCATGTGACGTTGATAAACCGCATATAGAGGTAATTAAATGTGTAAGTACTTTCACCATGCACCTGTTTGAATGATGTTTGTGACCAAATAACCGTTCAAGAAAATAGTATTATGCATATCTGGTGGGTGCTAAATTGTCTTACCACCTGCCTCCATTTTGTACAGAAATATAAATATCTTGATATCCGTAAAATAGATATACACGGCTACTATTACACTGAGTGTTTTATATCGCAGTAACTGCTGTTATTCCGGTATCTAATATAAATATAAAATAACACCGGTGTAAGTCTCCTTGTATAATATAACAACTGTCATAGGTCCCTGTGTTTAACTGTTCAAGGATCAGCATCAAATGTATTCATACACATACACACATACACACATACACACATACACACACACAAAAAAAAAAAAATATATAATTTTATATTTTTTATATATATATATATATATATATATATATATATATATAAATATATATATATATATATATACACATATCAAGAGTTGGCAGTCATTTGCACGTGGCGCCACTGGTTAAGTCCTCTTTTAAAAAAAACAGTAATGTCACACAACACAAAACCTGTCTCAAATTGGGATAAGTATGAGTTTGTAGTGTTTTGTGCGCATGGGTTTGGTTGTATGTATGTATGTATGTATGTGTGTGTGTGTGTGTGTGTGTGTGTGTGTGTGTGTGTGTGTGTGTGTGTGTGTGTGTTGTTGTGTGTGTGTGTATCATGCATGCATGCATGCATGAATGTATGTATGTATGTATGTATGCATGCATGCATGCATGCATGCATGCATGCATGTATATATGTAGGTGTGTGTTACTGTATACATTTGCGTGGCCAGTTAGTGTAATTTATATAGATAGGTGAGTTGACATGTTCGCTTGAAATTACCCATCTTTTAGGTGCAAGTCGGGTCTGCTTTGCGTCAACTCTGAAGGCGTTGCAAAGACAAGGGTTGCTTGGTATGACTTCTCATTCAAGGGCACGTGCGAATACGTGCGTGCATGCAAAGTCATATCTAAATCAAAGAGTGTTTTCTTTGGTGGCCAACGTAGGAACAACCGCCGTCCAGCAAAACCACCGACGGAGAAACCATAGTTGAAGACCGAGGCATAAGGAATGGTTGCTGTGTACGCTCAACAATAAAGTTCGATCAAATGAGACTCGTGCTTTTATCATTGAAAACAAGTGTATGTTAACAAACAAAGTTGGGGAGTGACCCCCATTCCTTTAAAACTAGACAAAAATTTTGAAAAAAATCAAAAAACTTTAAAACTTAAAAATTTAAAATCTAAACAAAACATACATACATAAATTACATCTACAAAAACTACTTAAAAAAATTACATACATACAAAATCATACATACATCATACATACATAAAAATAAAAATATAAAAAATACATACATACCTACATACATCAAAACATACATACATACATACATACATACATACATACATACATACATACATACATACATACATACATACATACATACATACATAATAAAATAAAATTATATATATTAATATAATAACACATAAAAAAACCCAAAAAAAATTTTTTATAAAAAAATACATAAAAATACATACATACATACATATAAAAAAAACATACATTTTTTGCATACATACATACATACATACATACATACATACATACATACATACATACATAAAATACATACATATACATCCAACACATACATACATACATACATACATAACATACATACACACATACATACATATAAAATCAACATACATACATACATACATACTCATACAAAATCATACATACATAAAATATATATACATGCATCCTCATCATCAACAACAACTACACAAATACTACATACATGCATGCATCATACATACTTTACATACATACATAATACATACATATACATACAATATATATATATATATATACATACATAATAATACATAATACATACATCATACATAATCATACATCATACATACATACATACATACATACAAAACATACATACATACATACATACATATATACATACATAATACATACATACACATACATACATACATACATACATACATACATACATACATACATACATACATACATACATAATACATATACATACATCATACATACATACATACATACATATATATATATATATATATACATACATACATATATACATATATAATACATACATACATACATACATACATACATACATACATACATACAATACATACAATTACATAATCATACATACATAACATACATACATACATACATACATAAAAAATACATACATACATACATACATACATACATACATCATACATCATAATCATAATACATACATACATACAACATACATACATACATACATACAATATACATCATACTTTCAACAACATACACAGTACATACAACATACATACATACATCATGCATCATCATACATACATACATACATACATACATACATCATCATTGCATACATCATCATATGCATACATACATACATACATACATACATCATACATAATACAAAATACTTTATACATATATACATACATACATACATACATACATACATACATACATACATACATACATACATACATACATACATACATACATACATACATACATACATAAATACATACATACATACATACATACATACATACATACATACATACATACATACATACATACATACATACATACATACATTCTTTGGTTCAATAGTTAAATTTTTCGAGATGGTGCCAGCGGCCACTCTAGCGGAAAATGCCAGCATTTTGAGAGGGACCGGGGGGTTAAATCTTGTTTAAATAGTCCATAGTAGTCAAATCAAACGTCAAACCTTAGTAGCCAAAGAATGGTCACGAAACTGTCATTCTAGACCCTTCTAAACGTACGAAGCGATTTATGTAACGATTGTATGGATGCTAATGGTAGTGCATGGCTGAAAATAATATTACGATATCACAATGCCCTTTGACGTTTCCGAACGGCCTGACGTGCTAGTTAATGACGTCGTGACTTCGGCAGACGGTGGCAGCTTCAGGTGGTTGAACACAGCTGCTGTGCACTGGTGATGGAAAATACCGACCGACCGACCGACCGACCGACCGACCGACCGACCGACCGACCGACCGACCGACCGACCGACCGACCGACCGACCGACCGACCGACCGACCGACCGACCGACCGACCGACCGACCGACCGACCGACCGACCGACCGACCGACCGACCGACCGACCGACCGACCGACCGACCGACCGACCGACCGACCGACCGACCGACCGACCGACCGACCGACCGACCGACCGACCGACCGACGACGACCGACCGACCGACCGACCGACCGACCGACCGACCGACCGACCGACCGACCGACCGACCGACCGACCGACCGACCGACCGACCGACCGACCGACCGACCGACCGACCGACCGACCGACCGACCGACCGACCGACCGACCGACCGACCGACCGACCGACCGACCGACCGACCGACCGACCACGACTGAGCCGACCGACGACCGACGACTTGACCGACCGACCGACCGACCGACCGACCGACCGACCGACCGACCGACCGACCGACCGACCGACCGACCGACCGACCGACCGACCGACCGACCGACCGACGACCGACCGACCGACCGACCGACCACCGCCGCCGACCGCCGCCGCCGCCGCCGCCGCCGCCGCCGCGCGCGCGCGCACCACCGCCACCACACGCCAGACGAGGACGACGCGCACCGCGACCGACCACCGACCGACCGACCGACCGACCGACCGACCGACCGACCGACCGACCGACCGACCGACCGACCGACCGACCGACCGACCGACCGACCGACCGACCGACCAAAAATACAAGTAGTTACACGGTAGAACGGATTTATTGTTATGAGAGCAGCGCGAGTTCAACATGTACACAGAAGAGATAATTTAACATATTTTTTATTGTCAAATCACCAAACGGATCTGCGCTATCTGGTTGAAGCGTGCGTCGTTGGTTTCTTGCGCAAACCCGTGGATGTGCTTCGATACGACAGACATGAAGCTACTCTGGTAAGATGGCAAGGGGGACGTAGTCGTAGGTGTTGTAGTTGGTGATCACTTGGCAAGAGTCCACCTTCTCACAGGTGCCGTGGAAGGTGAAGTCATACCAGTACACCTGTGGCAAGCCTATCCCTTTCGAGTTGACGCACATCAGACCAGATTCACACCTGTCAACAGAAGAGTCGCGTCAATGATGCCTGTGGCTTTGTGTTTCTGCCTGTCAATGAGAACACATACATTCAGCCAAACACCTTGGAAAAGAGAGTATAGATTTTATAAATATATCCAACTTTATAAAACGCAGGTAGTGGCGGTGGCGGTGGCGGTGGCGGTGGCGGTGGCGGTGGCGGTGGCGGTGGCGGTGGCGGTGGCGGTGGCGGTGGCGGTGGCGGTGGCGGTGGCGGTGGCGATGGCGATGGCGGATGGCGATGGCGATGGCGATGGCGATGGCGATGGCTTAACCGCACTCACGTGTAACGTGCACCGTGTTTACAAACGTTAATGATCATCATTTAGAAGTCGTAAAATGCAAAGTGAACATTAATTTGTTATGTGTCAAGACCAGCAAATAACGACTGATATAGCATTACACAATCTTCTTGCTTTTTCTCCAGTGTTCACGATCATGTTTCCTTACTTTTTCAGGGTATGTTTTTTCACTATCTTCACAATATATCAAGTTCATGCTCGTTTATAAATGTAGTTGCCATGTATCTGTGTGTCGTAATCTCACCCCATCTTGTTCTTTGCCCTTACATGATATGATAGTCATGTATGACTATGTTGAAAATATATCTAGGCAAGTTTGGGACTTTTGATATGTCCAGAATAGCTATTGATTGTGTTGCATAATCTGGATATTCATCCGACATTGACGATCTCTTCATGTATATCGTATATAATTTGATCCGAGGACTTAGCATCGGTGCCGCTTAGATCACGATCATTGCGCGAAATGTTTCTAAACAATAACTACACTTCTATTGAACAATCGTTCGGTATTGCTAATATTATTTTCTATATGAGTGCCTCGGTTTATTAGCTGCGGCATTTTGTCGTCCTTGCTTTTAGTCTAAATCAGAAAATCAGTCTACAAGTAGAAATTATTAAGTTACAATCCATAAATATTTTTTTTTTGCAACTATCCATATATGTGTATATTAAAATAGTAATGACTTTGAAGACTTAACTGACATATGTAACGATCAGATATTGTACATGCGTTTTGATATTTTTGTAAGATATAATTTATAAGTAATATGCAAGTACACCTAAAGTTGCCAGTAAAAAAATGTTCCAAAACTAATTCTGGAGTATCTTTTTCTATTGATCATCAATTTTCTAAATTTCAAGTGTTTTAAAAGGTGGTTCTGTATGTGAATTGTTCATGTTCAATGCTAATATTCGATCACCACTACTACCACCACCACCACCACCACCACCACCACCACCACCACCACCACACACACATACCACCACCACAACCACCACTACTACCACCACCACCACCACCACAACCACAACTACTACAACCCCCACCACCATACCACCAACACAACCACCACCACCACCACCACCACCACCACCCCAAACCACCACAACCACCACCCAAACCACCACCACAACCACCACCACCACCACAACCACAACTACTACCACCACCACCATACCACCAACACAACCACCACTACTACCATCACCACCCCACCATACCACCACCACCACCACAACCACCACCACCACCACCACCATACCACCAACACAACCACCACAACTACCACCACCACCACCACCACCACCACCACCACCACACACATAACCCCCATCACAACCACCACCACTACTACCACCACCACCACCACCACAACCACCACTACTACCACCACCACCATACCACCAACACAACCACCACTACTACCACCACCCCAACCCTACCACCACCAACAACCACCACCACCACCACAACACCACCACCACAACCACCACAACTACCACCACCACCACCTATCACCACCACCACACACATACCACCACCACAACCACCACTACTACCACCACCACCACCACAACCACACATTACTACCACCACCACCATACCACCAACACAACCACCACTACTACCACCACCACCACCACAACCACCATACTACCACCACCACCATACCACCAACACAACCACCACTACTACCACCACCACAACCACCACTACTACCACCACTACCACAACCACCAGCAACCACCAGCAACCACCACCACCACCACCACCACCAAACCACAACCACAACCACAACCACAACCACATCTCTCTTCCCAACTACAACAATAACCATACCAATCACGATTATAACCATACATCAACAACTTTACCACCTCAAAACACTTTCACAAGTCATAATGGAAACCTTCACTTCCCATTTTGCAGCCCACCAGAACACAATACGTACGGCACGAGCAGCCCGCTGCACTTGCTGCCGACCTTCCCTTTGCACTCGTAGCAACATCCGCACGGCCGCAGTCCCTTCTGGCAGTCGTCGGGCAGACACGGACACGTGACGTTGTACTCACACGGCATGCAGCTGAGTGCGGCCACGGGCAGAGACTGGTAGACCACCGCCACCGACGTGACAGAGGGCAATACACGCCCAACTAGTCGGAACCATGATGACTAAGGATGAGCTTCTAGGGGCGCCTTCACACGGGTGCTGCTCACTATCTTGCGATACTAGTGTATTTTGCTGATACCTGCGGAGTTGCGGTAAGAGGTCATTAAGTTGTTTTATTCCCGCACTTCGCGCTTGGAGTCGTTGTTTATACCAGACAACGACGTATTGTTAACACAAAGAGTAATTCTATACCAGCTTAAACCCACTCGTGGAGCAACAGAACGAGATCAACTTTTATCACCAAATACTGCTTTGATCTAAATTCGTAAGAAACCGTGGCGCCCTCTTCAGGGAAATATCTAACCATATCATATATCGATGCGAAATTATATAACTCTAAATAAGAGTATTTTTTGGTTAGTTCAATACATCGTCTTTTGACAGTTCAGAGACCAGTGGTCCAATGATCCGAATGAACGTAGAACTACGCGATTGAAATTTTGCCATTTCTAAAATGTATGACAAAGTTATGCACATGCTTCTCATGAACTCGATTTTATAAGAATACGGTAAGATAAAACGAGTATATGAAACAAACCAAATTCACATATGTTTTATACAAAATATATTGTATCCACATTAAAGGTACATTCGCGCACGCACAGAACCGTCACCCGGATATTATTTAACTTCCGATTTAATGTAAACGCGACACCAGTACAAAACGATTAAGTTGTTTTATTTCTCCCCTTCGTGCTAGGAGTCGTTGTTTATGCCTACTAATGACGTATTGTTACCACAAAGAGTAATTCTATACCAGTTGAAATCCAGTCGTGGAGCAACAAAACAAGGGCAACTTTTATCACCAAACACGGTCTCTATCTCAATTCCTAAGTTCGTAAGAAATAGTGGCGCCCTCATCAGGGAAATATCTAACTATACAATGCATCTATGTGAAACTATAATTTGGACTATAATAAGTACGTTTTGGGTAGTTCAATGCACCGTCATTTAGCAGTCCATAGGCCAGTGGTCACTGGAACCGGATGAACATAGAAAGAGGCGATTGAATCCAGGCGTCTGGGATAATACATAATAATAATGCAACTAAGCACGTTATAATTTTCTGTCTATCTGTCTGTCTGTCTGTCTGCTGTCTGTCTGTCTGTCTGTCTGTCTGTCTGTCTGTCTGTCTGTCTGTCTGTCTGTCTGTCTGTCTGTCTGTCTGTCTGTCTGTCTGTCTGTCTGTCTGTCTGTCTGTCTGTCTGTCTGTCTGTCTGTCTGTCTGTCTGTCTGTCTGTCTGTCTGTCTGTCTGTCTGTCTGTCTGTCTGTCTGTCTGTCTGTCTGTCTGTCTGTCTGTCTGTCTGTCTGTCTGTCTGTCTTTACGTCTGTGTGTCTATCTGTACGTATGTCTGTCTGTCATAAGTTTCCACCGAAAACAAATAAATTTAGAATGTGGTAATTATTATACAGATAACTTGTTTATGTTAAATTGTTTGCGTGTTGCAGTAATTTCGACTTAGAATACGCTTTTACCCCAGTCACACCTTCAAGGATTACACGCCGGGTAGCCCGGGATCGTAAATCCAGGGTGATCCGGCACAATCGTTGTCTAAACCTTGGAACTCCGTAACTAATCCTTATCAATTCCTTGGTGATCCGTGGTGATCCTTGGTGATCCTTGGTGATCCTTGGTGATCCTTGGTGATCCTTGGTGATCTTTGGTGATCCTTGGGGATCCATGGTGATCCTTGGGGATCCATGGTGATCCTTGGTGATCCGTGGTGATCCTTGGTTATCCTTGGTGATCTTTTGTGATCCTTGGTGATCCGTGGTGATCCTTGGTGATCCTTTGTGATCTTTGGTGATTCTTGGTGATCCTTGGTGATTCTTGGTGCTCCTTGGTGATCCTTGGTGATCTTTGGTGATTCTTGGTGATCCGTGGTGATCCTTGGTGATCCTTGGTGATCTTTGGTGATTCTTGGTGATCCTTGGTGATTCTTGGTGATCCTTGGTGATCCTTCGTGATCCTTGGTGATCTTTGGTGATCCTTGGTGATCCTTGGTGATCCGTGGTGATCCGTGGTGATCCTTGGTGATCCTTGGTGATTCTTGGTGATCCTTGGTGATCCTTGGTGATCCTTGGTGATCCTTGGTGATTCTTGGTGATCCTTGGTGATCCTTGGTGATCCGTGGTGATCCTTGGTGATCCGTGGTGTTCCTGCCAAAGCCCCGCGGAGGTTTTAAATATTTAAAACCACGGGGCGGTCCGGGAAATGTTCTAATCCGTGGGTAATCCGTAGTCATCAGTGGTTAAACCGTAAGTAATCCATAGTTAGTCCGGCATGTCCGTGGCACATATGTACTACACCGGAACTTATTGTCCGTGTCATCTTCATCGGTTGCTCTTCGGTGTTTACGGAGTCAACATCGACATGACTCCAGTTGATGGACTTGTAACTCCAATTGATGGACTTGTAACTCCAGTTGATGGACATGTAACTCCAGTTGATGGACTTGTAACTCCAGTTGATTGACTTGTAACTCCAGTTGATGGACTTGTAACTCCAGTTGATTGACTTGTAACTCAGTTGATGGACTTGTAACTCCAGTTGATGGACTTGTAACTCCAGTTGATGGACTTGTAACTCCAGTTGATGGACTTGTAACTCCAGTTGATGGACTTGTAACTCCAGTTGATGGACATGTAACTCCAGTTGATTGACTTGTAACTCCAGTTGATGGACTTGTAACTCCAGTTGATGGACTTGTAACTCCAGTTGATGGACTTGTAACTCCAGTTGATGGACTTGTAACTCCAGTTGATGGACTTGTAACTCCAGTTGATGGACTTGTAACTCCAGTTGATGGACTTGTAATTCCAGTTGATGGACTTGTAACTCCAGTTGATTCGACAGCAGACTGTTGGCAACATGTTGGTGGTGAAAGTGGTACAAACTAACAGAAGAGTACAGAGAAGAAGGAGGCGGAGAGGAACAGTGTGGGTTCGTCCTTGGTTGGAGAGACGAGTACAGTTGAGCCAGTGTATACGTCTGGTGGAAGAACCCGCCACCCCGTCACCGTCACCGTCACCGTCACCGTCACCGTCACCGTCACCGTCACCGTCACCGTCACCGTCCCACCGCCACCGCCACCGCCACCGCCACCGCCACCGCCACCGCCACCGCCACCACCACCACCACCACCACCACCACAGAGACTGTGTATCTCTTCACAAGAGATACACAATCCCAGATGTTGAGAGCCAGGTTTTATGCCAAATATAACATGTCTGGCGCGTCCGTGTATTGAACCCGGGCAGCAGGCGTGCCAGTCGGATGTGCTAACCACTACACTATCCGCGTTGAAAGCGTATGAATATAAGACATATTTATTTCACTGCGGCTTCACCAATAAACAACAAGATAACGTTCTGTTTTAACCACTGAATGTTCTTATGCGTTCTACTGTATTTGCAAACGCAATGACCGAACCAATTGCAGAAGTAGTTCGCTGAATGGATACACTACTGATGAGGTCGTTTGCATTTGATGAATTATTCAGCGTCACATCAACAACTGTCGTACCGAGTATTACGTACCTGTGTGCACAGAAATTCTCGTGTGGTAGCCATGCACTGGGCCGTTACCAGGCAAATATACACACCAACGCAACAACGACCTCGGCCACTACTAATCAGCCTCAGCTGTAGACGTCTTTTTCAGCAGACGACGTCAGCGTTAATTGTACACGTGTGCGATGATAAACTGTCAAATGAGGTCGCAAATCACCGGCTGGCACGAAACACGCAAGGATCCATTCGACATTTGTGCAAATACCAATTAACTTCGTCCTTCTCTGTTTCACAGAGCCGCTGTGTCATTACCGGGCAGTAGCATGTCTCGACGGAATGATTACTCATCACCGTGACGACAGAACATATCTAGAAAATGTCATGGTAGTTATATCTTCGTTCGGTCGCGCAAAAACAAAGTCGTATGCTCTACACGTGGAGAATATTTCAAGTTGGATGTATTATTTAGAGACGCACGACGATTGTGTTTATCGTTGGATTGTACATTTTTTTACGTGGGATGACATCGTATATTATTGGATTGTATGTTCAGTAAAACAGGACGATTGAAAATATCGTTGTATCGTATCATTGGGTGTTGTGTTCAGTGAAATAGGACGACTGCGTGAACCGTTGGAATTTACGTTCAGTAAAACAGGACGACTGCGTGCATCGTTGGAATTTATGTTCAGTAAAACAGGACGACTGCGTGTATCGTTGGAATTTGTGATCAGTAAAACAGGACGACTGCGTGTATCGTTGGAATTTGTGATCAGTAAAACAGGACGACTGCGTGTATCGTTGGAATTTGTGATCAGTAAAACAGGACGACTGCGTGTATCGTTGGAATTTGTGTTCAGTAAAACCGGACGACTGCGTGTATCGTTGGAATTTGTGATCAGTAAAACAGGACGACTGCGTGTATCGTTGGAATTTGTGTTCAGTAAAACCGGACAACTGCGTGTATCGTTGGAATTTGTGATCAGTAAAACAGGACGACTGCGTGTATCGTTGGAATTTGTGATCAGTAAAACAGGACGACTGCGTGTATCGTTGGAATTTGTGTTCAGTAAAACCGGACGACTGCGTGTATCGTTGGAATTTGTGATCAGTAAACCAGGACGACTGCGTGCATCGTTGGAATTTATGATAAATCATACAGGATTACCAAATTATGACGAGAATATATATAATTGGAAAATGTATTCAGACGCACGGGACAAATGTGTGTACCGTTGAGCTCGTGACCACGACAGTACAGTGGTGACACAGCAATGGTTTATGTATTTATGGATATTGTATCAGCACAAATACATACGGCGTTATTGCAGACACGCGTGGGTCACTGCCATTTCGAGAAGAAACCCGCTGTACATAACACACTGCAACGGTAGAACCAAGATGACGGGAAACACATCAACACAAGCACATTGCGCGAACTGGACCGTCGCCAAACCCACGGAACCAGATCTTCCCCTGTCTCTTGTGATCGGCTTCTACGCAGCCGGAGGACTGGTCTGCATCGCCACTCTCGTAGGAAACATCTTCGTCATAATCTCGTTCGCAAAGTTTCCTGTCTTGCGCACGACGTCTAACTACTTCCTGCTGAGCCTCGCTATCGCAGACGGCACAAGTGGTCCCGCTACCATGCTGTTCCTGTTGGTCAATCTCGCAACAGGTTTCCATATTAACAATAAGTATACACACATGCTGTGTGTACTCGCCGTCAACCTTAATGCTGTGGCGTATTCAGGGTCTCTCTTCAGCGTTATGGGCGTCGCGTGCGAACGATACGTCAAGGTTATCTACTCATTAAGGTATGTATGATGATATGTTTTGCACGTCACTATTTCTATAATCGTATTGTCTAGTCTTGTCTTGAGAATTGTTTGAGTACAGGCCAACCAACAGTCTTGGTGGAGTAAAACGGCCGGGGTTGCGGAAGTCTGTTGTCTTCGTTGTCGTGTACCAAAGCGTGTCTATATTTCTGGTTTGAAACATTGACATTTGCATCTGGTAGGGAATTCCAATCTTTTATTATGCCGGGGAAATATGAGCATTTATAACAGTTCTTACTGGTGTGGATAGTGTAGACTGTTTTTTTTGTTTACATGCCTTGATAGGCGTTGTACGGACTGGAGGAGGTTATTGCAGGCAAGGATAAATGCCCATAGATGGCTTTGTGGAATATATTGAGGCATTTGTTTGTTCGTCTGGTTTTTATGGTGTTGTAGGAGTAATTGTATTACCATTTCTGACACACAGTCCGCATCTCCAGATGCATAGTTGTTAAGGCCAAGACGAGCTGCATGTCACTAGACGATTTCGATTCGGTCGATGAGGATCTGGGCGTTTAATGTATGGAAGGTAATAAAATTATATAATACAATTGCAGAGATTATAAATGCGTATATTTTTTGCCAATTTAATTCAACTTTCGCTTTCACACGTGCATGTGTGTGTGTGTGTGTGTGTGTGTGTGTGTGTGTGTGTGTGTGTGTGTGTGTGTGTGTGTGTGTGTGTGTGCGTGTGTGTGGTGTGTGCGTGTGTGTGTGCGTGTGCGTGTGCGTGTGTGCGTGCTGTGCGTGTGCGTGTGTGCGTGTGTGCGTGTGTGCGTGTGTGCGTGTGTGCGTGTGTGCGTGTGTCCGTGTGTCCGTGTGTCCGTGTGTACATGTGTGTGTACATGTGTGTGTACATGTGTGTGTGTGTGTGTGTGTGTGTGTGTGTGCGTGCGTGCGTGCGTGCGTGCGTGCGTGCGTGCGTGCGTGCGTGCGTGCGTGCGTGTGCGTGTGTGTGCCTGCGTGCGTGCGTGCGTGCGTGCGTGTGTGTACACTGTTCACATATATAGACCCTGAAATATGCACATCGAACGACTGTGACGTTACTTTTCATTTCCGCAGATACGAGAGGCTGATGCCGCCGCAACGAGCGAAGCACATTCTGGCGGTTCTGTGGATATTCAACTTCGTCATGTGTTGCCCCGTGTTCATCTGGAACAGGCCGATGCTGGGAAGACGCTGCAACAAGCGCGTCTTCCACGCCCTACACATGTATGCCATCATCCTGCCTCCGATAGCAGCCGCCATCTTGGTGACGACTGTGCTCTACGCGCGACTGTTCTGCGTCGCTTGGCGGCACCGTCACGCCATCCGCGCGCTCGAACTGTCTTCGGCCGACCACCACGGCAAGGTGGCGGTGGCGAAGAGGGAAGCAAAGTTGACGAAGACGGCAGGCATGATTATCGGGCTTCTGTACGCCAGCTGGCTGCCGTATCTCGTCGGCGGAGTGTTGCTGGAAGGCCGCGAAGATCTGCTCTCGATCTCCGCCCGACAGACGTTCTACCTGATGCTCACGTGCAGCTCAATGTTTAACCCCGTCGTGTATCAGTGTCGTATCCCAGAGTTCCATACGGCTTTCAGGAAACTCGCAGCGTCTCTCCGTGGAGACCAGATATGACACTTGGGGTTCACAGCAAAGGAATCCAGGACATAGGGAATATTTTATTACATACTCTTTTATAAAAAAAACTACTTTGTTGTCAACTGGGAGCATTTGAGAATGCATGGTGATATGTTGTTTTGAGAGATAAATCCAGCTTTTTAAAGAATATTATGACAAGCGGAAGGCAAAGTTGGCAAACAAGTGAACGGCTATTTTATGAATGGTGACGCAAACAGGTGATGGAGCCGGAAACACGTGACGTTGACGGAAGTTGTTCCACATATCAGACTCATCACCGCAGTGGACGTGACGCTATCTCAGGCTGTTGTATGTTTTCGTTTTCTCTGTAGTTAATGTGAAATTCCGCGGTGTGTATTATATCCATAATAAGTTAAGTTATACACATCACATAAGATTCCGTGATATGTGTTTGCGCTATTGTTGTGAGTTTAATTTCCGAGATAAAGAAGATGTGCTGCTATGGCGTGAGAGCCCTTGTGCCTCAGGCCTTCAAACAGAGGAAGGGGGTTTCGGGAAAGTGGGGGGGGGGGGGCGACGCACACTTCGCACACCAAACAGCACAATTTATGGTCAACTCAACCCTGAGGAGAGTGATGCCAACAAAATAATAATTAAAAATGCAATCAGACCCTAGTCTAGTAACCGGGCAACTATTCTTTTGAATCCTTAATAGCCATTAGCCATCACGCACATTGAGAACAATGACATTGTCATTGCTCTGTCAACTCACTGAGCAGAAACTCACTAAGCCGGCATCGGCCGGTCATCGGGGTGACGTCGTGGGGCATCGGCCGGGCATCGGTTATGTGAGTTCCAAAAATCGTGGCATCGGCCGGGCGTCGTGCGTCGAGCCGGCAGATGTTTTGGTTTGTTTTTAGTGCGGAAACATCACACCAGGCGGCGACATGATAACCTTTTAGTGTTCAAACTGTCCACAGAGTGGTGTGTTGGGTAACATTCGCACAGGAAGCAATTTTTTGAGACAAACACACAAGAACACAGCTGCAAAATGGTCCGAAAAGCACGTCCAGAAATGGTCTGGACCAGAAGCGCTTGGAATGCTTCTTCCTCCGGGGTTTCCGCTGAGACATTGCCACAAAAGCGGCACTTGCAGCAAAGAAAATCGGCATGAATTCATCCTCTGAGTCTGCCGTGAAGAACGTTTGGATGTAAGTCACCTGGCCGAGCATATTGAATCCCTATATGGACAAAGAAATCAAACTAATTTGAATTTAAATCAATAGCGCTTAAATTATGAAATCGGCCGGCTGGCCGCCGGCTGTGTGTGTTCAAACAATCGTAGTATCGGCGGACAACGGGCGGCCGGTCGGCCGCTTCTGTGAGTTCCAAAATGACCAAACCCGCCAACGGCCCGGAGTTCCCACGACGCCCGGCCGATTTATTTTTTCGTGCGTCGGCGGGCCGCTACCGGCCGGCCGACGGTTCAGTGAGTTCCCGCCTTTATGCTGCAGCCAGCGACAGAAGTGGAGAATTCCTAACTCAATACTATTTGAATATTGAAATTGTTTTTGCGAAAGGGTAGGGCTGGAAAGTACACTCTTACACAGGCATCCTGAAACCCACTGTACATTGTGACTCTATGAATTAAGCAGCCAATTATTGGTTATCCGTTCCCTATCATCCTATTTTCCCCGGATTGGGGGGCCATGGCCTTGCTGGTCACCCCCTTTCTACGCCACTGCGAACTGGTCTGCTCGCTTGATCGACGCGCTATGAAATTTAGCCATGCAACACCGCTGCTGACCGAGTTGCACTGGGTGTCGATACCAGTGCGAATGGAGTTCAAAATCCTTCTACTCACACATCGAACATTACCGGCCCATGCTCCTCAATACACCGAACAGTGTGTCAGCCGACGCCAGCCGGTTTGGCCGCTCCGCTCTGACGAACGCAACCTATCTTGTGTACCTAATACAAGGCGTCACTGGGGTGACATAGCTTTCGGCGTAACAGCCCCCATGCGACCTGTGACCAATGCTGCTTCTAAAGTAAAGTTAATGCTGACTTATTTTCAATAGCGCATTGAGCAACGAATGTTGGAACAGAGCTATATAAAGATCACGATTATGATTAAGATTACTGTTCAAATCGTTACATGGAGCGATTCAATTTTCCATATGCGTGTGAAAAATGTCGCAGCCGTCAACGGGCGTCTGAGAATATAGATTATTTCCAGCGACATCAAAGCACTAAATTTATTATCTTGCGGCATACTGCATCCGCCTGCTATTTCCGTATCTTGCGTGGGATCCTATCTTTAGAAATAACAGCACCGCACGAAAGAGCGAACGAACACAGACAGTATAACAATTATAATATGAGGACCCCGTCAAACGTATTAACATAGGTTGACGGGGTCCTCTGCGTCGATTCCACACCCTAGGATGCTGATTTTATTTGTATTAAGACATATCTTTTTAAACAGTAATTCAAGATTACTTAAAACAGTTTCATTCTATCGATTACGACGTGTTTCTATATTGCTCTTTTTGGTTGTTTATATAATTTAAATACATAATTCATTTGTGAGCAGTGAATAGTTTAGTTTTTGTTATAAATCTGTAGTTAATATTTAGCTATACCATATTTTATGACAAGTGTTAAAATATCTTTTTATACGTATAAAATAATATTTGTGTTATAGCGATTACGTTTGTAGCAATGTTGTATTTTAAGCGAAAACTTTGAATAGTTTGATATCATAAAATGGCGCTATATAAAATAATGTTATTGTAATGATTATGACGACACACTTTAATCAAGTCGGCCTACTTAGTTGTCCGCTTACGTCACCATCGTGTATCTAGAACACGTGACATTAAAGTGTCCTCTTCGTGTCGGCTGTGGTTGGTGCTCGTCCCGTGTTCACTTGCTTTGGGAAGTGTTTCACCCTATCTCGCAACGACTGCGACGTGTACAATTGCTTGTCCTAATGTGTTACTTGGTTTTGCTTAAATCAACACAAACAACTCATTCTATAATTCAAACACTTATAATCGTGACATTTATAACACGCCATTCCAACAATCGGTGCTAAGTGGCTTTAAATGGCTTTATAAATACACAAATCCAATAACACTGGGTGAAAGGTGCATTTGGGGGTAAATAAATTGGAAAACGTGACTTCAGTACTCCATAGAAAACACAAAATATAAACACTTCTACTCTTTATATACTTTTTCAGCTGTGCTTGTAAATGTGTGATTAGTTTTTGATCAAATAACCAATTACATTTCACGCAGATGTAATAGTTTTCAACCATTCTTTTCGTTCGAAATGATGACCCCGTGTGTATCTATCCCCTGTAATTATGTTATCAACCCCGTCACTTTAGCCATAGACACCTGTCAATGTCTATATCACTGTCATTTGTTGGGCTTTCCAATTTGTAACGAAGGGTGGATGCGTGGCATCAATGCTATGAAATATTTTTGAAATAATTGTTTTATTTCCAAAGCCCCTTACGGCGCCAAAAATATTCTCGTGACAAGATAACACTATAGACTATTTCACTAAGATAAAGAGCTCTTAACACAATTCATCATTAAACAAGAGTCTACTGCCATGTTACCAAGGACACAATTTGCATGGCGCGTCATGTTGTTGACAGTTTTTAGGTATTGAAGATCATTGTATTAGGTATTGAAGATCATTTTAAGGTGCGAAATATTGGGTTTGAGAGCTCTTAAGAACGTTAGTGAAATAGTTCCCAGACTTAAAAGCAGCGCATAAAATAGTCGTCGGTGTCAGATGTCGCGGCGACATTTCTACTGCGTAGAGGCAGCCACGTGGAACGTCCGCTCACTGCAGTGGCGCCTTGCACAACACGCAGCTAATTGTGTTCACTCAAGCATAGCGATCTACCGTTGGCTGGTGTCGGCCTACACAATGGGTAAGGTATTGTGACGCTTAAGTGAAGTAAATACATCTGGCGTAGTATAAATAAATAAATAAATAAATAAATAAATAAATAAATAAATAAATAAATAAATAAATAAATAAATAAATAAATAAATAAATAAATAAATAAATATATATATATATATATATATATATATATTATATTATATATTATATAGTATGTATCGTATTATATAATTGTTATGTTATGTTGAATGTTTATTTTATATATATATATATATATATATATATATATATATATATATATATATATATATATATAATACAATTTCCAAATGTTTTCCAATTTCATAGAAATGTAAAACAATTTAAATTAATAAAATTAACCTTGCATATGCTTTTTACATCCACTGACCAACATACCGAGTCGAATGGATGAACGACTTAGTGTCTCACCCGCGAGATAAGGCGACGTGGGGTGAACGACACCGACCAAGTTTCAAAATGGCGATTTGAATCACGCACGAGCAACAGCCCGTCGCTCTATTTGACAACCATCCCGCTAAAATGCACTCGTCACGATGAGAAAGTCATATCCGATTATAACGGGCGAGCGCAGTTGTGAATAAGGAGATTAGGGCGGGGTGACGATGAGTCAAACTTCACGGTGTGTTAATTGTAATCGCCTGCCGTGACAAACAAGGTGAGCAGTGTATTGGGCGTCGTCGTGTAAATACAACGACACGAAATACGCCTGATGGAATGTGTTTGTGACCACCCAAAGACGGGAGGGCAGGGACAGAGTAGACAGATGTGATTGAGACATTGAGTAGTTATGAAATATCAATACAATAGCTATATGGGTCCAGTTATCAGTTACGATAAGATAGATTACAGATTATGTCGGCCAAGAAGCAATATTATGAAAAACATACATGTATAATATATATATATATATATATATATATATATATATATATATATATATATATATATATTTTTATATATATATTCTATTATGTATATTTCTATATATATATATATATACATATATATATATATATATATATAATATATATCTCATACATGTATGCTTTA
>JAODUO010001096.1:110000-127500 GCA_025642075.2 Ridgeia piscesae | reverse complement strand
TATACTTAATATTATAATTAAACATTTTTTTTTTAAATTATAAAGGGTTATATATTTTAAATTAATTAAGATAAGTTGAATACAATAAATATATACGTTAATCAATCAAATAAATAAATAAAATGTATAATCAAATAATACATAAATAAATACTAGAACTGCAGCTCATCATCTCAGACTTACTCAGGGTAAGGCTCACTCGGTGTGATACTCAAAACGCGACGAGAAACAAATACTCCAGACAAGAATCAGATCTGCAAGGGAATATATACATGAAGCGCTGTGGGAGATCATAAAAGATAACAATGCATTATGTAAGCATAGCCGAGATACCCGGCGATGCTTGGAGAAAAGGTAGTCAACCGCGCTCACTCATGGTGAGCCCACGAGTTCTCCACCCCCGGACGTACTTTGCGCCGGGTAGATCACGTACACATGTTCAGCTTGACACAGAGATGTCCGCCCACATACAAGCGTACGTACGTACGTACGTACACACATACATACATACATACATACATACATACATACATACATACATACATACATACATACATACATACATACATACATACATACACACATACATACACACACATACATACATACATACATACATACATACACACCACATACATACATACATACATACCCACACACACACACACACACACACACACACACATACATACATACATACATACATGCATACATACATACATACATACATACATACATACCCCAATACATACACACACATACATACATACATACATACATACATACATACATACATACATACATACATACATACACACATACATACACACACATACATACATACATACATACATACATACACACACACACACATACATACATACATACATAACACACACACACACACACACACACACACACACACACACACATACATACATACATACATGCATACATACATACATACATACATACATACATACATACATACATACATACATACATACATACATACATACATACATACATACATACATACATACATACATACATACATACATACATACATACATACATACAATTATACACATACATACATAAAACAATGTTATATAGTATAGAAGTTACATTGGGCTCTTTCCGTTCTCATATGTGATATGATAACGACAGTGTATAAGGCTTGGAGTCAACCTATTTTAACACGAGACACGACACGGGCGGACTATAATGTCGTCACGATGTCAACCTGACGTATCAGTTGCGTCGTGATCACGAAACTTCAATTGCCAAAGGCGAGCCCGCAGCGTTACCCACCCGATTTATATTGTCATCGATTAATTTCAAAGAATAGACGCTATAGAGCGTGACGTCACTTTCTGGACCCACTCCCATGGAGGCGCTTTGTCAAACACAATACGCCCTGACTGGCCGAATTCAGAGATACCCTGACCAACGCCCAATATTGAACAGGGTATATAGATTCGATGTTTACGACAGCGTCGCTCATAGCAGCGTTGGATTTTGGAAAGTCTGCAGAAGCACCAAGCTACTCTAGAAATCGATTCCGGTACAATTACCATAGTCGGCACAAACTTCGTTTTTCGATACTTTAGGTGAGTGTTGATGACGTGATAATTTCAAACAGTATTTTACACGGTCTTGACGCATATTACTACTACTACTACTACTACTACTACTACTACTACTACTACTACTACTACTACTACTACTACTACTACTACTACTACTACGATTATTATTATTATTATTATTATCAATATCAATGATAATAATAATAATATTTTCTTTCTTGTTTGTGTTCAATATATATAAACATACATAATTTAAATAAAATTATATATGTATGTATGCACTTATAACAGTGTGTTGTTGCGTAACGTTCATTTTATCTAACACTATGAAGTAGTAGTTAGAAACCGTTGTGTTTTTATAGTTTATTCTGCTAGTACGTATTAAGGTTATGTGTTCTAGTTATCATCCGGAATTATTCAAGAAGATAATTATTAACAAGGCACTAATGGTGTCTTGAATGTGAGCATATCGTGTGATCTTCCAAACATCAAAGAACATTTTTGGCTATTAAATCTACCTGGCATTATATCACCAATAATAGTTTTTAAAACTTGAATTAAAAAAAATACTTTTACTAATTAATGTGCAAGTGCGAATTATATATTACATTCGTCCTCGCGAATTAAATAATGAGTATCGGCGGCCGTTGCGCGCTGCCGTAGGTTCGGTTTTAGTAAGAGTAATTTAGCTCCAGGCAAATGTCTTTCTGCGAAATAACGTGACTTACTTCGAATAATTCATTGAAAAAAATCCTATGGTAAACGAGACATGGCCAGAGCCTCACCGCACAACACCGAAATGTTATACCAGATTGCCATTAATTGCCCGAAGTGGTTCACACAGAAACTGTATAACGCGGGGGTGTAGCGGCCAGCATAAGAGCAGCTTATTATTAATGTCGGTAACTTAAAATTGCATTAAATGGAGACAAGTAATTGAATCGATTTGCCATGTTTTAAACGGGTTTTCTTGCCCCGTACACATGCGTCAATACCAGTCGCTGGCTTGTCTTCGCAGGGCGTATGTGTTACCATCGAGTTGACGGAAGAGTAATTATTGGATCGCATAATATAAACACTTAAAACACGAATTATGAACTTACCTTTACAGCGCCTGACCTTGCTGTCGCTAAGAATATTCACATAGCGGCAGCATAAGGCTAACTATTAATACAACGTTAAGTCGTGATCGCTAGTATGGCAGATAGATACAGTGGTGGGTCGTATTGCCACCTCGGACCGTTATACCTCAGGCTACCCTATGATATGGATTAAATAGCTTCTACCTTATTCCATGGATGTGTGGTGTTGTTAGCTAACACAAAGAGTACACTACTCATATTTGTCGCCAGCGCTGTTCTGAAATGTTTACGGTCAGTATTTGTGTCTTAATATCAACACAAATACCTTACAAGAAATTACATAATCGTATCACTCAACATTAGTATTTGATATAAATCGGTGCACTCGAATAATTGCCGGGTATCGTTAACGTAAGGTAACGCTTTGACAGCTCCAAAACATGTGTCAAATGGTCACGACAATTGCTTGTTAAAACGATGACCCTGCTGTCGACAGGCGTGACAGTAATAATTAGCGGGTGAATAGCAAAGGTCATCGTTTGACCCTGCCACACCCGTGACAAACGGGTAGTTGCACGGATCAATGGCCTATTGCACTGACAGCTGAAAATAGACATTATCCAATAAACTTGACACATTTACTGTTGTATTCGTGCACTGAGTGGGCAGTGACACACGTGATTATTATGTTACGTGGTCGTGATCGCTGTGTTCCAGTGCCACCAGTGCCCCCAGTGCCACCAGTGCCACCAGTGCCACCAGTGCCACCAGTGCCACCAGTGCCACCAGTGCCACCAGTGCCACCAGTGCCACCAGTGCCACCAGTCAAGACACATTTCGAAGCGATGCGGCTGGCTCGAGGAACACGGTTGGCTAGCCTCCTCATTCTTCTCGTAGTGGGCCTCACCAAGGTTGCTTCCGGAGGTAAGATAGTAACTTTGAGGTAAACATGTACTCTGTAACATAGACAAAACGTTGTAGCTTTTGTCGTTGCGATATTTCACACGGTGACATACAATTGGCTGTTTGAAGTTTGAAAGGTTGTGTTTATCCAAATGCTCTCGATACTGGCTCCATATATTTGCATATTCCATTACAAAATCGGTCAAAGAGACTCGTTTACTGCGTCACTGCGTCCGCATTAACCATAACACAGATGTACGCATTTCTGTATCTAGATGAAAACTAGAAAAAATATTATGTTGACGAAGTGATGCCACCTAGCGGACTTTAGTTGCGTGAGATCGATGTCGGTGTTTGAAATGAATGAATCATGCGACACATACTAGATGATTGCAAGGCATTTTATGATTATGAAGATGATGCGTTTTTATTTCTCTAGCATAAAGGTAATACTTTTATAGCAAAAGGTTTGTGATGATCAGATCGCCGGCTGGCAATAGTATTTTCTCTTGTAACTAATATGTTTGTCGTTGTTTCCTTTTTCAGAAGTTGTAGGCAGCGGCGACGACGGCGGTACGTCTCTTGTTTATGATGTGGTTATTTAGTTTGACCTGCGTGATCAAATATCATGGAATTTAAACAGATAAGGGAGATTCCCATTAAGACATGCGTCACTACCAGGGGGAGATAATTGTTATATATTTGATTATCACGTGAAAGAACACACATACATACGCATGCGCGCATGCATACATACACCACACACACACACACAAACGCACGACACACAACGCACGCACGCGCACGCACACGCGCACGCACACGCGCACGCGCGCGCACGCACGCACACAAACACACAAACACACACACACACCACGCACAGCAGCACGCACACACACACACACACGCGCACGCGCACGCGCAGCGCAGCCACGCGCACGCGCCCCGCGCACGCGCACACGCGCACGCACGCGCACACGCACACGCGCACGCGCACGCGCACGCGCACGCGCACACGCGCACACGCGCACACGCGCACACGCACACGCACACACGCACACACGCACACACGCACACACGCACACACGCACACACGCACACACGCACCACGCACACACGCACACACGCACACACGCACACACGCACACACGCACACACGCACACACGCACACACGCACACACGCACACACGCACACACGCACACACGCACACACGCACACACGCACACACGCACACACGCACACACGCACACACGCACACACGCACACACGCACACACGCACACACGCACACACGCACACACGCACACACGCACACACGCACACACGCACACACGCACACACGCACACACGCACACACGCACACACGCACACACGCACACACGCACACACGCACACACGCACACACGCACACACGCACACACGCACACACGCACACACGCACACACGCACACACGCACACACGCACACACGCACACACGCACACACGCACACACACACACGGACACACGTATGTTTCTTCCGTAAACGCCGTCGTGTTAACAGAAATACATGTATAAGTTCTCGTCACAATTGCAATGATAAGTATATTTTGATCGACAGATTGTGAAAGTAGTCCGTGTGGAAACGGCGGAACATGTACAGACGGGGAAGGCGAATACACGTGTGCCTGTGTCGAGGGCTACACGGGAACTAACTGTGAAACAGGTAAGTTATCGCTACTACGAATTCCCGTTTCTTAAATTCTCATAAAATGAAAGTGATTTCACTTGAACAGAAATGCATTGCATATCTAGGATTTCTAAACATATTTACGCAAAGGTTTCGCCTGATTAGTTTCATCGTAAATGCTGTAATGCTTAATACATGATGTTGTTCGAGATATATTTGTATTTATGTATAATTATATCGGAAATAATCTCACGGATTTATGTGTCCCTGTTGTTGCAGACATAGATGATTGTTCATCAAACCCGTGTCAAAATGGCGGCTCTTGCACCGATGCTGTCAACGGCTACACCTGTAGTTGTGTCGTTCCGTACACGGGGACGAACTGCGAGACATGTTAGTATCAGTATGACTTATTAGGAAAACTCCGACGATGCATATTTACTTAATAGCTAGTTTGGAATTTATTTATTGGTCACTTACCACAATGAATGTGTCTACCACATACACTGGACTTTAAAAAGGATGGCCTTTTGGTATCGTACAACCACAGGTTTTCAGTACAATTTCACAGGTATTTGTGTTTGCATATCGAAATTGTTCCATAACATGCAATGTAGTCATGTGACAACGGTAGCATCAATCAAACCAAACATACAACTGTCATATTCAATTAATTATTATATGAAATTAATGCATTGTGGTTGATTACAATACACGCCTCAATGGATATTAGTAGATGTAATTGTAACTGTACTATAATAGTATGATTCCAAGTTTCGTTTTGTGTCAGTCAGTTTCCGAAGCTTGAAAACGCACACTTTGTCTTTTATCAATTGTTGGACTGTGATTGACGCTCATCATTTCCAGAAAATTGCATTTAAGGCTACATCTTTCATTTTCAGACGACAGCAAATGTTCGAGCAATCCTTGCCAGAATTTCGGTACCTGCGTTGACATTGCTGGCGGTTACACGTGCAATTGTCCCACGAACATTTACACTGGCACCAATTGTGAAACGAGTGAGTAGAGATCAACAAATATAAAATGTGTCATATCATAAATGTTTTCAAGCCGACTGGAATTAATGCGTCTAGGTTTTGTCAAACGTTATTTTGCACCTGTATCACATAAACAAAAGAGTGTTTCCATAAAGCTCGCGTCAACACATAACCATCTGCCTGCTGACTTCATTACATAGATTGTCCGGGGGCATTTTTAATTAACCAATCAAGTATACTTTTTCGTGCGCAATTCGGCAAGTAGCGCATCATTAGTTTCTGCGATGATCTCACTAAAAAGTCCACCAATGGAGTCACTTATGAATTGCTATTGTCCGTCCTGGTTATCCCGGCTTGCCGATGTATCAATTTAATATTGCATTTTGACAGTGTATCATTGCATATTTTGGTACATTTCATGCGCGTGCGTGTTTCAGCGACAAACCAACGTCTGTATCTATACGGGAACATGCATGGCGACCAGACACTCGCACGTGATACATTCAAGAGATGTGACTACGCTAAGAAGTTCTGCATCTCCGGTGACATGAAGATACCGCGGATGCAAGTGTACAACTCACAGTTCACATCCATGCAGGTGTGGCGTCAGTATTATAATACATTAATACATTTAACGGTTTAATTCATCTTTAGATTCATAAGAACTTACATTATTTTGACAGCGGCTGAGTTGGTAGATGACAACAAGATTACTCCGCATTTGTTTTAACACGGCAATTTATCTTGATGGTTTGATTTCATAGTATAACGCCTCGCTTGGGTATAAGAATAAAGGCTCAACACGCTGAAGAAATAAATTAAATAAAAAGAAACACTTTAATTATACTCTTAATATTTTCAAGTGTGTTGTGTAGAATGATGTATACGTAAAATCACAGTGATGTATTCGTGCGTGCGTCCATGTACGCGTGCAATTACTTACACCTCCTGTGCAATTATTGTTCTCGTCTTGGCATCCCTGTCGTCAGGGGTGAGGTTGACCATGGTTACCATAGTCTTTCTCTTCGTCTTTTCTTTCCCCGCTTTTCCACACTACCTATGTAGATATTCTTATAACACGCATGTGTTGCAACGCGCTCTTTTCACATCAGATCACAACGAACGGCTACGTCACTTTGGGAGCGTCATATATCAGCAGGACGCCGAACATGTTCGTGGACATGTTCAGTCCGGCAAAGAAGGCAGACATATACAAGAGTGGGTTCGCTATGTTCGCGCCGATGTGGACCGACTGTAACGCGAAGGAAGGGAACGTGTTCTACCACGTGTACGACGGCTTTCCACGGCGGGGCTGTCTGACGTCGCCAAGGCGAGGGCAAGATACACCTGGACGAAGGCGAAGGCGGACGTGAAGAAGTTCGCTGGACTTGCCGAGTTTACGCCCACGTGGATCATGGTGGTCACGTGGGAGAATACATTGCCGCGAATATCGTACGATCCAGAAAACGATAAGGTAAAACGATATTTTAACGTTTTAATGTTAACAAGTGAAATGTGTTCATGTTGATTAATGATTAAAAAGATCGCGGCGATGCTGGGTGTAATGGTGGTGATGCATTGGCTTCAAGTAAAGACATGATTTGGAGAAATTATTGGTATAATTTTGGCGGTTTTCATAAGGCCTCTGTTTGCGGGAAAACAGTCCCGCTAGCTAGCTTGTCATATCTGCGATACCTTATTTTGCAAGGCACAAAGCAACTGTGAAGTCACATGTCCGGTTGCAGATGCCAAATATCGTGTTTCGCTATCGTAGTCCACTCGCCATTTGGAATTCTATAATATTACGCGGCCATTGCCTTTGAGACGTTAGTGCCTTCATGAGCCACCGCATGGCGCCACGTTTGTATCTGTGCTGCCGCCAATGTAGAAGTCGTGTTTGTGTTCGTCAATAGCGCAAGGAAACCAGTCCATGCCAGTTACTAATAGTAACAAATGACACGATAAAGAAACAAAAATGTTCAGTACCGCTATAATAGAGTTTTCCATTGTCCATGTGCACATATTTAAATTTACTAATTGTTGAGTTATAATTTGGGAAATGCAACATTTACGCAAACCTGGTTCGGTTTATTTACCGTTCTATTCTGGTTATCTATCCGTGAGATACACAAAATGCGGGATCTCACAGAAAACCACGGAGTGATGCAGGTTTAATGTTAAAAATGGCATCTTTCGCATCACAGCTATGCGTGTCCTGTTGCACTTAACGCACATTGAACGTGGCAGTGGGCTTCACGATTTGTCATCTGTTTCATTGCAGCCAAACACCTTCCAACTTACGATTATCTACGACGCGTCCAGTTGGATGACGTTCCTGGTTTTCGGTTACGAGAAGACTGGATGGGATTCATTCCTTACAGTGCGGAGTAATACAGTCGGTTACTACGTCACGCAGTATGGCATTGACAAGAAAGCAGTGCCGTGGGTGTCCGGAAAGGAGGCGTCCTTCACATTGGCTGACCTGAAGGGCAACACAAGTACGTTAATGTAAAGTGACAAATCGAATGTCTTGTAATGACGTGTTTGTATATCCCATCAAACGTGTCCTGTTAGGTTCATAACTAAGATCATATTTGAAGTTATTTTGTCACATTTCGCTACGTTGAAGCTGTTTACAAAGTTAAGAGTTGATGTATGTTCGACGATATATTCCATGCGTAAATGGATGAATAAAATCACAGAACTCACTTCTTTTTCAAATAGTCACTACATTCGCGAGATGGTAGAACCATTCAGCTGGTGGCAATGCCAACGAAGCAAATGGTGGACTGTCATGTTTAAATCACAATCTAACTGATTGCGCGTGTAATTTTTGGACGTCTTCTCTACAGATGAAATAGGACGTTACTTCTACCAAGTAGCGGCCGGAAGCGGCGGAACTGTCAACTACGAACAACGATGTGAAGACTGGTACTTCAGTCAGAACATGTATATCATCAACTTGCAAATGGCGTTGACTTCATCTTGCCCATGCGATCGCCGACAGGCGAGATTCGACAGACGCTGGCAACAGGATATTGACCTAGCGAGAAGCGGGGCGTCGATGGAGTGTTACTACCAGAGATTCCTCAGTTTCACAACCGCTACTCAGGTACTGTAATGTCATTAAAGTCGTTTGTTGTTTTGGAACATGTTGACACTCTTCTATATAATAACACTAATTTAACCAGCGGAGCCGTAACACAAAACAAAACAGTCGACGTCTACCTATAACACAAAACGTGTTGATGGAAATCAAACAGATATTTTATACTTTTCCATGTCGTTATTAGTTTAAAATGTCGAAAGTCGGTCAGACGATTATTTTATCGCTCACAAATAACAGCGATATAGTGCACGTAAACAGTTTTCCTGAATAATTTGGTTACAAAGTATTATCGTATTCGTATATATATATATATATATATATATATATATATATATATATATATATATATATTATATATATATATATATATATATATATATATATATATATATATATATATATATATATATATATATATATATATATATATATATATATATATATATAGTGTCACTTATGAATGCTATTTACCCCTTTTCGTTCCCAGTACTGTTGCTACGACAACTTCTGGGGCTCGCTCCTGACTCGGTCTGACGGCTCGGGAAGCCATTTGTACTCCTTCCACCCGAAGTTCTACCGCTCGATGCACACACAAGAAGACGTGGAGCCGAAGAAGTGGTGCTGTTCCTACACCGACAACTGCCACTTGTACTTAGCGGCCCGCCCCGTCGATTACTGCTGGAGTTATAGCCCACCATGGTTTGGTGAGTGACCCGGAAATGAATTAAGTATTGTGTTCCACATAGGAATATCCTCCGACCGCTTCGTAAGTGGAGTCCGTAAACATCACGACGACCAACGGTGGTGTAGATATTACTACGAAATTTCAGTATTGTTTTTAATTAACTCAGGTTGAAATGGCAAGCAGGCTGCTGCACGCACTCGACGAATTCAATTTGTTATATCACAAATTTATCACAAACGTTGTGACCTTTGCACCCGACAATATCAACACCGCAAATTTTACCGTCGCCTTTGTCACTGCTGAAGCTATTGGCAATCTTTGATTTAATTTTGCATTAATTTAATTTTGATTTTCCTCATAGGCTGGTTCTTCGGCGACCCTCACATTCGCACGTTGGACGGTCTTTCGTATACGTTCAACGGACTGGGGGAATATGTGCTGCTGGAGACGACAGACGGCAACTTCACGATGCAGGGTCGGACGGAGAAGGCGCTCAACGAAAACGGCACCGAGATCGCGGCGACCATCTTCAGTGGATTTGCGGCCAAGGATGCGACCTCCGACCCTGTCAACATCCTGGCGAACGCGGCCCGAGACGGTAATGCCAATGCTACATATGTGTGTTTCGGCTAACAAAAATGTCCCAATCTTGGTGATGTCGCTTCAAGGAAGTAATCGCCGTTGCGTAGTTTATCGCGTAATATATGTGAACTGATAAAGGTTAAACATAAACATTTACACTTCAACGATCACCTTTAAAAATGCTTTATACTATGGTTCACGAACAGGCATATTTGGGAGAGTTGTGTAGCCAGCTGGCGGAGTGGACGAATAACAGTTGACAATTGATTAACAGAGAATAATACAAGTTGGTTGTCATTCAACAGCATTGCTCCTCTACGTCGGCGATGAAGACATCACGGCTTGGTTCAATGCTGCCAGCGATGGCGACGATAAACCGTACGACGGGGTGGAAGTGTCACGAAAATCTGCGTCATCAGTCGATGTCTCCTTCGCATCTGGTAAGGTTACTCAGTCGTACCTTTCAATAACAGTTGTATTTACCACGACACTCTACCGTTCTTTAAAATCACTATATACCATGACACGCCGAAGATAGAGCTAGAGTTAGGAGTAGAGTTGGAGTAGGAGTTGGATTTGGAGTTAGAGTTAGAACGAGAGAGAGAGAGAGAGGGGGGGGGAGAAAGAGAGAGAGAGAGAGTGGTGATAATAGCAATACCACCACACAAAAAGTAATAGCACGCCTAAACCTAACAACACTGTTAGCTACGAGTGCCGCTGCTAGTCACAAACCCATCCATTGTTCCATTGTCATATCTTCATAGGCTTCCTCATGAACATTGGGCTGAAAGCTGGACAGCTGGACGTGAGTGTGGGTGCTCCCCCTGAGTTCACGAACAAGACGAAGGGATTGATTGGCGTGTTGAACAACGACACCAGCGACGACCTGCTCCCGTCCAACACGAGCGTGCCGCTGAACACCAGCGAGAGCGAGGAACACATCTTCTACCAGTTCGGAGAAACATGTAAGTTTCGAAAAGCACTAACACAGAAACTTATGATAGATTTAATGATGTTAGTCCCGCTAATGATGATGATGATGATGATGATGATGATACTACTACTACTACTACTACTACTACTACTTCTACTACTACTACTACTACTACTACTACTACTACTACTACTACTACTACTACTACTACTACTACTACTACTACTACTACTACTACTACTACTACTACTACTACTACTACTACTACTACTACTACTACTACTACCACTACCACCACTACTACTACTACTACTACTTCTACTACTACTACTACTACTACTACTACTATTGCTAATAATAATAATAATAATAATAATAATAATAATAATAATAATAATAATAATAATAATAATAATAATAATAATAATAATAATAATAATAATAATAATAATAATAATAATAACAATGTAATAATAATAATGTGAAGCAACGTTATAGTAACGAAAACGTCTTAATTACATTAATGACACATTTCGTTTAATAATCTACTGTGTCTATATTATATATTGACAATTGTTAAATAGAGGGAATCGTGTTATTTTTATCGATATGAATGCGCTCTTTTAAAATTGTGATGCTTGTTTCAGGGCGCATCCAGAAGGCTGACTCTCTGTTTAAATACATCGACGGCACATCGTACGAAACGTTCAACGGAAAGAGTTTCACGCCAATTTTCGTAGATGACATTATTTCGGCAATGACAGATACAGAAAGACAACTGGCAAACGACACATGCAAAGGCAACAACTTGGAGTGCATGTTCGATCTAGCAGTAACCGGTAAGACTAAAGCGATAGAAGATATTTCCCAATCATTTAAACAAATCCGTGAAATCAACATTGTATTTATCAACTGGAAGACAAACACAATTTAAAAACATTTCGTATAAGAAGAACGTCGCAAGCTCGTATCAAAAGTATACACAATTAAATTAAATGTGGTTATTGCTTTGTGCTTTTTTCACATCACGATCATCATCTGTTACACATGGAACTATTATCCATATCATTAAGACATGGACCATTCGTTTTCACACAGGATTGTTCAATATGACGTAGCCTTGAAACACAACACATAATACGTGTCTTATAACGTATCAACATTGTAAGTTGTGTTTTGTCATCCTTCGACTCTAGGCAAGACAGAAGTCGCCGAAGCAACACTGGAAATCAACGAGAAAAACACCAGAGATGCAAAAACATTAGGTAAGCCTAAATGTATATGAGAAATTAGAAGGATGCAAACTTTAACAATTCGCTATTTGGATTTATGCTTTAACATCTTCTCAAAATGCATCTGCACAGTACGATACCAGAATGTAGCGTTCAGTACAACTATACATCATGATAACATAATTTTGTACATTGTCAAGTTATGTGCTTAACCATTCAATTATGTCAGAAGTGGTGCCGGTTGTACATTTTAAACACATCGTAACTTAAACGGTAACTCGAAACTGACGAAACCTTCGTGTATCCATCCATATGCCATTGCTGAGAATCTAGTTTAATCTGGTTAAGTCACTGCGCTGGCATCGCTGATATATATATATATATATATATATATATATATATATATATATATATATATATATATATATATATATATATGATATATATATATATAAAGAATACTTGCGATTGGTTCTTCACATAGATAAACACAATATATCAGAAACGTAGTATAATACCACTAATGGTATTTTATCATATGTATATGTATATGTATATGTATATGTATATGTATATGTATATGTATATGTATATGTATATGTATATGTATATGTATATGTATATGTATATGTATATGTATATGTATATGTATGTATGTATGTATATATATATGTGCAAAAATACTATATTTCAGCTAACACTAGTCCAAAGATCATCGTCGACTCCGTGTTTAACGTGACCGTTGACACTGAAGCGACGTTAACCGTGACGACATCTGACGCTGAAGACGACATCGTCACGTTGACACTCGAGTCGAGCCTCCCTGACAGCGCCACTTTCAATGCAACGACAGGAGCCTTCACGTGGACCCCAACCACAGCCGACGCTGTCAACATCACGTAAGTACCGTGACTCCGCGTTCTGCTGCAGTACATAACAGCAAGTATTAAGTAGGTCAGTATACGTAAGTGTCTTTAATTAACACGCTTAGATTTAGCGCAGGATGTGTAGATTATGTCTTATATTGTGACATAACTCTGAAAAGTTTTTCGTTAATGCAAATTATATTAAAGATACCAAACAGATCAGTTGCCCGCGGATAGCAGATAATCGGCATAGCATTAAGAACAATCGAAGTATGTTTTTTCTAAAATACAGACAAGTAATACACTCTCCAAGAAACTTTAACCAACAAAAAGTGTTACTTTCCATCGATTTGCCAATGAAGAGTGAACGACGACCAATATCCAATATTCGAAAGGCCGCATTCAAAACTTCAATCGTTTGATTAAGAGAACAACACTCTGATAACTAGACGACCGAGCTGTACTCTAGTGAATGTTACGTATCGTTCAGTTATAGTCAACATAATATAACTTATGTTGTCAACGATATTGTCGTTATAGATTCGGTGCAAGCGACGACAAGGGAGGTATCGCGCCGACCGCCTTCGTCACGGTTAATCTGTGCCACTGCTCCGCACACGGCACCTGTCTCTTCAGCGAGCTGGCTCCAGGGCAGAACCGCGCAAATACCTTCAGAATAGTTGCATGCGAATGTGAAGACGGATATACAGGTAAAACTGAATGCCAACGTGCCAATACATTAATTTATATACAGGTAGAGACACTAAAGTGAAGTGTACAGCGCATTGAGCAATCCTAAGGACTGAATTCTGCGCTATATAAGAACGTACATTTTTTTTACATTTTCACTAACATGCATATTTAGTCTTTTTAAAATACGTCATATGCATTCCAGCATTGCGAAATGCATTGTAAATTGAGGTGACACAATTGTTTTTCGTTTATTAAAAATAGGCATGTGACGGTCAAGAGCAACTTACGTTTCACAGTTCAGTCATAGGTATTGATGCTATGCGGGAAATTACCGTTTGAGTTATATTAACCTGACACACGGGCATGATCCAAACTACGATCCAACGGATTTTCTGAAATAGGTTTTGTTACTGTAACGATACCAGAGAGCATTTATGTGGGTTTCTCTTCCACTGTATGTTTTATAGCCACTTTACAACTAACCGCATTTGAATGAGCACATGATTTTCGTACACTTAACGGAACATGGCCGCGACTATTAAGAAACAGGTAGATAGATTTACAGAAAACTGCGGTTTGTGGTCCCTACCACCGTTAAACTCGTGACATCAATTGACAGGTGACACATGTGCTGATGACTTCGATGGCTGTGCTGACAATCCCTGCACCGCCGGCACCAACTGTACGGATCTGACGCCAACGGAGCAAGTGGCTCAGGGAAAGACCTTCGTTTGCACCGGCTGTCCGGACGGTTTCGAGAAAGACGCAGGAATTTGTGTCGGTAGGTGATCCGCAGATTGAAACGACAGTCACATGAAAGGAATCTCACATTTAGAGAGTTAAGCTGTGAGATCCAGCCCACAAGACATTAAGTTGCATTGGTGGTATTTTAATATTTAGATTTATTACTGGTGTTACGTCATTGTTCAATGCAATGCCATCTTGTCAATTTGGTGGTTGGTGTGTACTGCACTAGGTGTAGCTTGAAAGTGGATGAAGCAAAACATGCATTGTCAAATCGTCACTCATAATCGATCCATTAAATGTGTGACAACATTAATATACCTGAAACACAATTACGACCTGAAGGATGTTTGTAAGACGGACAAAGGGACATTGAAGTTTATATACAAACACCAATTCACACGCGGAACTACAGATACGCAGACGCTGCTTGTGGAAATGTAGCTACGCGCAGAAATAAATTTAGATCAATCTTCAAAGTGGCAACCTTTACAATACTAGGTCTGTGCGGTTAGAAATCTGTATGTGATTTACCACTGTTGCTGTGTTTGTGCAGACATCGACGAGTGCCTGACAACACAACACAGCTGCAGTAGTGTCCAGGAATGCAAGAACACGCCGGGCAGCTACAAGTGCATCTGCAAGAAAGGCTACAGACTGAGCGCTGACGGCAAATGCATAGGTAACTGGGCATTTTATACAAACTACTGTATAGCGTTGCAGTGTTATGATTTCCAATTTCATTTGATTTCCCATGTTAGTGACCTGCATAACTAGCGTTTAACAGATTAATTTCTGTTTTTACTTATCTTATGTGATGGCGATGAATTTGCTTATATATTTCTGAACATTGCAGCTTTGATGTATTGTCTATATACATATTGTCTGTAGACATATCGTCTAGACACCCAACTTGTTCTGATGGATTATATATCTAATATACAGACATCCAACATGTATTGGCGATGATGAACATTAGCATCCATATATTGTTTGTTTGAAGATATTGACGAATGTGTCGAGAAGACATCCGACTGCCAACAGTCATGCACCAACACAGCTGGCAGCTTCACGTGTTCTTGTTACGACGGCTACACGATGGACGCGAACAAACACACCTGCACGCAAGGTGTGTAGTTCAATTCGACATCAATGAGTCTCTGCGTTTGCACGTGCATTCGTGTTTTTCTTCGGAACGGGTAAAACAAACCGAGACGTTGTGAAGTTTTGTAATCATCATTTATGTAATAAGACTCTTACATTAGGACAGTCTGGTAGTACCACCATCGTGTGTGTGTGTGTGTGTGTGTGTGTGTGTGTGTGTGTGTGTGTGTGTGTGCGTGCGTGCGTGCGTGCGTGCGTGCATGCGTGCGTGCATGCGTGCGTGCGCGTGCGTGCGTGTGCTGTCCACGCTCCTATTTATGTCTGCGTTTACTCTCTCGTAAATTAGGCCTTTGACCTACCAACTTGTGTATTTCCAAAACTAACTACGTTTTGATTTGTCTCTCCTTGCTTGGGTATAACACGTGTATAGAAAGACGTGGTGTTCCTTTGCGAATTGACATATTGTGTTTCCCATTTAGATGCCACTCTCGAGGACAAATGTAACGCGGCTGCCTTGGGCTGTGAACAAGGGTGTCGTTACAAAGACGGCTCGACGTCTCAAGTAGAATGTTTCTGCCCGGAGGGGTACACGCTTGGCGGCACACAGAACAACAAATGCATTGGTGAGACAACAGTCCGCTCGGGCAAAACGAATAATAGAATCGTACACACTCTGGTCGCGTCGATGTCAGCAAGTGTAATAGTATGATTCATAAAAACGATCTGTTGAAATTGAGATAATTGTAATAATGATAATAATAATAATAATAACACCAATAATATTACTACTAATAATAATGTAATAGATGTGCTATGCACGCTTAATGATATGCCCTTGTATAATTAATAACGATAGTGTTGACAAATGATTGCAACTACTGTAATTTATGTCGGCCTCTTGATTGCAAAGGCAACACATTCACATGTTTTGAAGTTGGTGCTTGGTGTGTACAGACGTCGACGAGTGTGCGGCCGGCACTGACACGTGTGAAGACTTGTGCACGAACGAAGACGGCAGCTACAGCTGCTCGTGCAGTATCGGATACATACTCAACAACGACAGACGAACCTGCAGAGGTGAGTTGCGAAATATTTTTCTTCTAGAATGTAGCGTATATCATGTCTACCACTCTGTCTCTCTGTTTCTCCGTCTCTCCCGTCTCTTATCTCTCAGTCTCTACGTCTTTCTGTATCTTGGTCTCGCTTCCTTGCCAACTCACTCACTCACTCACTCACTCACTCACTCACTCACTCACTCACTCACTCACTCACTCACTCACTCACTCACCCACCACCACTCACTCACT
>JAODUO010001096.1:97500-105000 GCA_025642075.2 Ridgeia piscesae | reverse complement strand
TTATGGTTGATTGTCTTTCATTGCTTACGTTTTCATACATTGTAAACGGTATATTTTGATACGTTGAACCTTTGTATATATATATATATATATATATATATATATATATATATATATATATATATATATATATACATAGTTAGATGAATTAATAAATTTGTATCAAATTTATGACGCCTTTACATACGCATTTAAGTACACCTAGCTAGAGCAACATTAAATGAATAGAGATAGTTATTACTCTCGCCAATATCTTATGCTGTGTTTCAAGCATTGCAAAGGAGTATGCATAACATTAGTCTCCAACATGTCACGTGATATAGGTACGTCATGAGCCGTCGTTAATGTTGTGGTTTACACATTGTGGATCTGTCAAAAGATTGTCACCGTCAATATGTGGACATACTAACCGAAGTACACTTAGATCTAGCTATAGCCATTATAATCTGGATTTATAGGCGCAACAACACAAAGGAATCACCATGCAAAAATTAATATGGCCGAAGGTCACCTTTCTTCATCTTTCAAATGTAATTTCAGTGACAAGAAAGTTTTCATACCTACCAATGATAGCCGTAAGAATGGCAGTAGCGAATACCTGCTTTACTAGTCAGGTCGTCGTTTAAATGACAACTAAATTTGAAGATGTAGTCGTGTGAATAAAATAAAACAATCCCTTGGTGTGAGACTCATTTGGAATTTCGAGTAACACAGATATGTTTTCTTCTATATAATAGTAACCTAGCGTACGGTTACTAGGCAACCAGACGTATTCAACACGACACAATTGACCTATCCATCACGTGACCTATAGTTTAGCAAAAATACTGTCAAACATTTTAAGGCAACACATAATATGTACCAGTGCTTGATCTGGGAGATGGCATGCCCTAATAGTTATGCAATTCACAGAAAAAATCGTCATCAACACTTTGGGCAAGAGCCAATTGTGATTGTGACCTAAGCAAATCGCGACGAACTGGATATATATATATTACGTAACACATCCATAGGTATTTACGTGACCACTTTCTACTCGTCGTTCGTTTAGACAAGCGAAGGACACTTAGGCACTTGACGATTGCGGGCCGAGCAACACGTGGCGCCATCTGGTGAATATAATAGGGCATAATTTATAACGTTAGGTATTGGGTCCGTACTTCACACAGCACCTTCTGGGACTAACCTACGAGTTGTCAAGTGCGCAAAAGGATGCAAAGGGTGCATGAAAGTGAATTTGGAAGAAGTCCGGTGAAGTGGGCTGGAGTTACAAGGTGGATAGCTTATAAACGTTGTTTTGTACAGCGGTATTATTAGTTCTTTTTCCTTGTACACTGTATTTCGCCTAATTAATCCAAAAATTTAGTTTCCCTTAAATGCTGCAATTATGCAAAGATATGTCCTGTATAATGCTTAACTTACCACAATAGGCGAACAAATAGTTGTTTTTACTCGGCCACGCTGCATTTCGACTCTAAGCCTAGACCACATCTACGCATTCGTAAAGTGAGCATACTAGCACGTGCACCATCGTGTGAATACAATGTCCCCAATTTTAAACAGCATCGAGCTAGTTTAAAATGATCTGCGCCGAACCTCTCTCACTGTCTGCTTCCTTTGTTCCAGGAGGGATTATTCACTGCAGCATTTAAACGTTTTAATACCTACTGTGACTAACCGTTTGTCTCATACGTTTGATCTTTGGTGACGGTCGTTGTCCGGCATATACTACATGTTCCTCGTAGGCGGATCTGGGGAAAGGGTACTGGGGCACCTGTCCTCCACGCAGCGATATAGCCGCCTTTGGCTGACGTTTTAAATATGCCCCCGTCTCGCAGAGTTTCGATGGGATGCAATTGGATGTTTTGGTGACCTGCAACAATTGCGAACGTCGACGCAAGGCGCGATTGTCAACACATGTTATTTCCAATTTCAGGTGTAGATATTTGTTTTGTAACTTGAACTACACATAAACGCTTCCGATTCCGATTCCGATTCCGATTCCGATTCCGATTCCGATTCCGATTCCGATTCCGATTCCGATTCCGATTCCGATTCCGATTCCGATTCCGATTCCCATTCGATCCATTCATTCCGATTCCGATTCCCATTCCCATTCCCATTCCCATTCCCATTCCCATTCCCATTCCCATTCCCATTCCCATTCCCATTCCCATTCCCAGTCCCAGTCCCAGTCCCAGTCCCATTCCCAGTCCCATTCCCAGTCCACAGAAGTAGAGTTAGCGTTCACATATTCTTCCCGAAAAGGGCGGCCTGTTGTGTAACACTCGACGTCTACGCGTGCGTTGGACTGTCATTCCCGGACACTTATGATCACGAGCTCACCCATGACATCAACATCGCCCACACGGGAAGCTATAAATAGTTCCGTGACAGTAATGACAGTGTAGGTCAGTGACAGTGATGACAGTGTAGGTCAGTGAATGTGATGACAATGTAGGTCAGTGACAGTGATGACAGTGTAGGTCAGTGACAGTGATGACAGTGTAGGTCAGTGACAGTGATGACAGTGTAGGTCAGTGACAGTGATGACAGTGTAGGTCAGTGACAGTGATGACAGTGTAGGTCAGTGACAGTGATGACAGTGTAGGTCAGTGACAGTGATGACAGTGTAGGTCCGGAGTGACAGTGATGACAGTGTAGGTCAGGGGACAGTGATGACAGTGTAGGTCAGTGACAGTGGTGACAGTGTAGGTCCCGGTGACAGTGGTGACAGTGTAGGTCAGTGACAGTGATGACAGTGTAGGTCAGTGACAGTGATGACAGTGTAGCGTCAGGTGACAGTAGATGACAGGGTGTAGGTCAGTGACAGTGGTGACAGTGTAGGTCAGTGACAGTGTAATTTCATGACAACGTGTAGTGTCAGTGTACATGTGGGGTAATATCTCAAAGGAAAAGTGTAGGTCAGTGACAGTGATGACAGTGTAGGTCAGTGACAGTGATTGAGAAGGGTTTTAGGTCAGTGACAGTGGTGACAGTGTAGGGTTTCATGGGGCGTACAGGTGACTGATATGACACGTGTAGGCAGTACAGTGTACATGTGGAGTGACGGGCATGTAGGTCAGTGACAGTGATGACAGTGTAGGTCAGTGACAGTGATGACAGTGTAGGTCAGTGACAGTGCATGACAGTGTAGGCTCATGTGACAGTAGGATCAGGAAAAGTGTAGGTCAGTGACAGTGATGACAGTGTAGGTCAGTGACAGTGATGACAGTGTAGGTCAGTGACAGTGATGACAGTGTAGGTCAGGTGACAGGGGGGTGACAGGTGATTTGGTCAGTGACAGTGGTGACAGTGTAGGTCAGTGACAGTGGTGACAGTGTAGGTCAGTGACAGTGGTGACAGTGTAGGTCAGTGACAGTGATGACAGTGTAGGTCAGTGACAGTGATGACAGTGTAGGTCAGTGACAGTGATGACAGTGTAGGTCAGTGACAGTGATGACAGTGTAGGTCAGTGACAGTGATGACAGTGTAGGTCAGTGACAGTGATGACAGTGTAGGTCAGTGACAGTGGTGACAGTGTAGGTCAGTGACAGTGGTGACAGTGTAGGTCAGTGACAGTGGTGACAGTGTAGGTCATATGACAGTGATGACAGTGTAGGTCATGTGACAGGTGGTTTACAGGTAGGTCAGTGACAGTGATGACAGTGTAGGTCAGTGACAGTGATGACAGTGTAGGTCAGTGACAGTGATGACAATGTAGGTCAGTGACAGTGGTGACAGTGTAGGTTAGTGACAGTGGTGACAGTGTAGGTCAGTGACAGTGATGACAGTGTAGGTCAATGACAGTGATGACAATGTAGGTCAGTGACAGTGATGACAGTGTAGGTCAGTGACAGTGATGTCAGTGTAGGTCAGTGACAGTGATGACAATGTAGGTCAGTGACAGTGATGACAGTGTAGGTCAGTGACAGTGATGACAGTGTAGGTCAGTGACAGTGATGAGAGTGTATGCCCTGTTTGTATGAGGAAGTCGACAGCGGCATCAATGCAGTATTTTGACGCGGTCACTTGGTCAAGTTTGTGACTCGGAGACGGAGCATTTGGCGAGACCTGCTCTCATGCTACATCACGGCGCTATGCGTTATAGGCGCATCTTTTGTTATCAACTCATGAAAGTTATTTATTCTACGTAACTTTTATGATCATTTATTAATATTTTATTTATTTCCTTTTTGCAAGCCAAATACAATAAACAAATGAATAAATAAATGCATAACTAAATAAATAATATAAATTCTCGAAATATACAAACAACATTTATCAATATATTATAGTGTGTGCCAATTGTGCATCTTTTTATCAATTCGTATCAGTTATTTATTCAACATAATATACTTAGACATAATATTGAGAATTGATTAATTTATAGTTATTTCCTTTTTGCAGGCCAACTACAATAAATAAATGCATAAATAAATAAATAAATAACATAGCTACTCGAAATACACAAGCATACTTTACGAATATCCTATATTTATTCGAAAACGAATTGATTATGTATTTGTTCATGTTATATTACACCATGTTCATACATCATGTGCTTTTATAATAATAATTAATCGACAGTCGTCGTACACTGTCACAACTGGGGACGGGTGCATGCAGAAGGAAAGTAGAATACAACTAGGGCACGTGATTCTCGTTTCCGATCCGTTTAGAGCGAGACTTAACGAGACCACACACAACTGTCCTCACCTCGTTGTCCGTAAGCGTGTTCAAAGTCAAAATTACTGCAATACGCAGATATTTGGACAATAATAACTTATCTGCATAATAATTCCCACGTAACTTGTAAATTAGGTTTTGTTGGGAGGAAAGTTATACTATTTACAACGGAGGTTTCTGCTGTGGTAGTTACGGTCGTACGCGAAAGAAAACATGGCTCGGTCGAGTCGTTGGGACCGGAACATGAATGAAAATGGCAAAATAACATAATCACGACATGGTGGCAGACGAGGGTTGCATGGCCCATTGCCGGGGGACAGGAATAAGAAAGGGCAATTTTATCCTGTAATGAAACCATTTGCTGCTGTTTCGAATATTAAGCGCTCTACTCGAGATAACTTAACCATATGAACGATCACCTGGCTACATACAATTATTTTATAAGTTAATATGTTAAAAAGATGGCTTCTTTTATATCTTTGACGTCCTTATCGGATGATGTCATCGTACACCGTGGATGGTCGGTCGTGTACTACAAATAATCAATGACGTCATCCGACAGGGCTGGTACATACTGGTGATGCCATCTGGTGAATCGTACGATAAAAAGGAAGTATCGTGATCAATGTCGAATGACCTATTCAGTTATAGAGTTCGTTTAATCCATTGAATGCCGTTGGTCGAGCCCTACAAAAGTTGCCAAATAAAATGCGTACAGACCGGTTCCCAGTCGCTGTATAGGCCCTACATTCCGGTGTAGTGGGTTCAGATTCATCCAGGCCAAGATTCAATTCCGAATCTGCCGTGTATAGTTAAAATGGCGACCAGAGACGACAACTATGGAACAGACAGCATGTTGGCCGCCCATAACCTAACGTGGACCCCACTTGACTAAAAGTAATTATGGGGACGAGGCTATTCACACAGTTACTCAACGCATAATTGATGCAGGCCAGAATTACATGAATAATGAGTTTACTGCTTCGACAAAATCAGAACAAAGGTTTTTAAAGTATACCAATGTGCAAAATCTCTAATTCCGTGGATGTTGTGCAGACAGATATCTTAAAAGTTCTTTCGAGTCGCGCGTGCTCAGGATTCGGAGTCGAATCTCGGCCCACCACACCGGCCGTTGCATAATGTACACGTTCACACGCTCACTCTCGTCATACACGCTACACGCGTGACAGACACGACTGAACGAGCTCACTGACACGTAGATATGTTTGTGGTGTTTAATTAGCAGGAATCTAAACTAATCTATGGTCAACAGACGCACGCAGACAGGTCCAGCCGGAGTGCGGCGCATTGAGCACGGCCGCCACCCGTCGCGTTAATGCAAGGCGCAGACCTGTCCTCGTTAAAAACCCCGGAGTAAGGAGATCTCCAAACATACGCCCAAGAACGCCCGCTGCTTCGCCCAGTGTGAATGGGGGGCGGTGTTAGTTTCAAACGGCACCGTCTTACGGAGGTTGGCCGACGTCTGAAGATATATCGCTGAACATATCTGATATCGGCATTCCAAATGCAGGTTGTAGACAGATCTGCGAGCGGCCGCAATGGCCGTGGACGATTACATCGCGTGCAGTGGCCAGTCTCAATCACCCACTGCGTCTCACGTACCGCGTCGCTTACGTACGGGTGACGTAACTAGTATGTACACTGCTTGATATATATATAAAATATATATATATATAATATATATATATATATATATATATATATATATACTACAACCCATACATACATACATACATACATACATACATACATACATACATACATACATACATACGGACGGACGGACGGACGGACGGACGGACGGACGGACGGACGGACGAGACGGACGGACGGACGGACGGACGGACGGACGGACGGACGGACGGGGGCGGCGCGGGACGGCGGCGGGCGGCGGACGGACGGACGAGACGGACGCACGGAGGACGGACGGACGGACGGGCGGGGGACGGAGCGGGCGCGGCGGCGGGCGAGCGGGCGGCGGACGGACGGGACGGACGGACGGACGGACGGACGGACGGACGGACGGACGGACGGACGGACGGACGGACGACGACGAGACACGACAGACGGAGGACAGGACGGACGGACGGACAGGACAGACGGACGCGAGACGGACGACGAGGACGGACGGACGGACGGACGGACGGACGGACGACGACGGACGGACAGACAGACACGAGAACGACGGACGGACGCAGACACGGACGGACGACGGACGACACGACGACGACGGACGGACGGACGGACGGACGACGGACGGAACGACGGACGGACGACGGACGGACGGACGGACGAGACGACGACGACGACAGAGCGAGACGGAACGGACAGGACGAACGCAGACGGACAGACGGACGGACGGACGGACGGACGGACGGACGGACGGACGGACGGACGGACGGACGGACGGACGGACGGACGGACGGACGGACGGACGGACGGACGGACGGACGGACGGACGGACGGACGGACGGACGGACGGACGGACGGACGGAGGACGGACGGACGAGACGAGACGGACGGACAGACGGACGGACGGACGGACGGACGGACGGACGGACGGACGGACGGACGGACGGACGGACGGACGGACGGACGGACGGACGGACGGACGGACGGACGGACGGACGGACGGAATATGGAGAAATGTGACGTTAGCTGTACAAATCGTGTGTGTTGAGTGTGTTAACCACAACATCATACGTAGCTGCCTGTACAGTTCCGGTACAGTAGGCCCTAGGAATGGAATGTAAATCCGCGTCATTTGAAATCTGAAATCCTTTCTAGTCG
>JAODUO010001096.1:85000-90000 GCA_025642075.2 Ridgeia piscesae | reverse complement strand
GTTATCACAATTATTTTATTATTTTGTATTTATTATGTTTTAAGCAATATATACAGTAGTTAAAAACTTGTAATATGTATATATACACACACACACACACACACACATATATATATATATATATATATATTATAATACACTTACACATATACAGAATATCCTTTGTGAAACGTTGTGATTTTGACAAATCGTCCATTTGTATGTAGTGCGATGAGAAGTTTGTGAATCTGCTGAGAAAAATCCCACGGCCTGAGTGGTTTATCAGCGGAAAGCGACCCGGTCGAGATACGGGTCGAGCGCGTGTGCTTACGCAGCAGTCCCGCACCCGGCGGTGACGGATAAGGCAGTAAGGTAGACACATTATAAACACGCCGGCATTGCTGATTCATTCCTACCCAGGAATAAGACCGATGTATTTGGCAGCGTGTCTCGATGTGGTGCCGGTTTAAGTGGTTTGTTTCGAGGAGGGCGTGTGTAGTCTCTGTGTACGAATATCGCTCGCGCTGAGCTAATTATACATTCTTATTTCGTTGACAGCGTGATCCGCAGATACGTGACGAAAATAGTAGTCATTCGTCATCGCATTTGACAGGCAAGAATATTGTCCATAAACATATACCGGTCAAGTTAGACTAATGATGTCAGTTTATGAAAACAAATTTTTATGTAAAACTGTATTAATGATAACAACGGCGAAGCTATGTAGGTTTAAAAACCAGTTAGTTACAAGGCGTTGTTGACACTTGTCGATATGTGTATATTAATTTTTTTAAAGACTGCGCGACAGGGGTGGAGAGTCAACATGTGTGTAATAATGATAAGAAAATTCGGTCGCACGTGAATTGCATTCCACAGTAATTGTAGGCTTAAATAAATGTTTGTAAACACCTTTATGCGGGCTGTTATTATGTGTCGTTTGCATGTACGGTGACGATGATGATGATGATATACTGATCCTGCGACATAAATAGTCTTGGGGATCTTAATGTCGCGATCAGTCCTGTCGTGAGTTTCTCCGCCAGTTCTAGACTTGATGTCATTGCACGAGCCCATCCTGACGTCGGTTTGCACGTAAACCGCGTCATTTCACTGTTACCTATACACATCATTTTCAATGTGGACATTAGCGAAATTTTAAAGTGCTAAATCGTGGACGAGGGGTAAAACGGCTTTGTGAATTAGTACGCAGAATATGTGTATTAAAAGGTCAACATCTAACGCCACGACGTTTTCACAGCATACGCTGCTATTTCTCATGCGACGAATATTTACTGGCTTTTTCAGTTAAGCGCAGTTCGTTTTGCTGTAGACACAGTCACGCACAAACAGCGACCGGTCGTGTTTATGTAAACACCTGTCCGGATGGAATGTCGGCCTACTAAAGAACTAACGCCGTCGACACAATACCGTGGCGCGGTCGCTTTTGACAGCCCTATTCAGCGAGCTCTACAAAGTAGCCACGCTTGAGCGGGTCACCGCTTCTAGACGAGAACAGTTCGCATTGCGGCCGATGAATCATCGAGCAATCGGTGGTTCAACAAACTGACAATACAAGGCTGCTCGTGTCTGGGGGTGTCTGCGAGGAGGTGACGCAGCTCACGACTGTAATTACGCAGTTATTTGTAGGTAAATACATTACGTTTTAGGAACTGTTATGAAGAACAATAGCACCAGGTGTTGCTGTGTCACTACGGAATTATATGTACGCACACACAAACACCTGGATAAATAAAAAACGGTATATATATATATATATATATATATATATATATATATATATATATATATATATATATATATATATAAATATATATATATATATATATATATATATATATATATATATATATATATCGTATATATATATATATATATATATATATATATATATATATATATATATATATATATAGCGCTTTTTGCAAATAACGTTTACTCTGATTTTCTGATATAAAAAAACTTCTTATTACAAGTGTACAAGCTTGTAGAATAGTTATTATGATTTTGAAGATAGGCCACGACATGCTAATCAAATTTGCAAACTGGGCGACGGACAACCAATTCAGTTCCACGAAAGAGCTGCGGGTAAACAGAGTTGGCCTCCCACCCCGAGGTGACGGCACAGGCAATGACACATTAAAATCACTGTCAACTGCACAAATGACACGCGTAATGTATGTGGGAATAGCACACGTGCATTCGCCAATGTCGACAGTTACTGTAGTCGACAGACAAACACATCCGCCTTAGCGGTGTTGGTGTTTGCCGTCGGCGCGTGAATACTGCCCCGTCACCTCCCTCCACGTACGTACGTGCGTGTGTACATGTGTGCGCGCGCCTTCACGCGTCCCAAGCAGGTTCACGCATGCCGGACCAATCACACGCAAAACACGCAATAATCTCGCCTTATAAAATCGCCGCATTCCAGACATTGCTCAGCTGTCAGTCGGTCGCTGTAAGACAGGCCAGCCGGCGCTACGGGGCCCGCCCCGCGCCTCACGTCTCACGTCCCGGACAACGTCTCGCGCGCGTCGTCTAGCAACAACACGCCGCCAGTTACGTACGACGTGCGATAGCAGACAGCGGCACCGCGGTGATCGGGGCGTTCTCTTCTCACGGCAGTAGCTCCAACGTCGCCAACGACATCGCTGTCTCGTCCTCGCTGGTTCGGTCGCAAGTCATCCGAAGCGGTATGTGTTCGCATTCGTATTCGTTGCGTGCGTGTTCTGGTTTTCGGACGCGCCGAGATCGCCTTGTCTCAATCTTTAGTTAGTGATCAGGGGCGGATTAAATGTGTTTAATCAATAGTTCGATCGCGACGACTGAATGGGTGTAGTGGTACGGCTGTTGTAGCATGACGCAGAATGCGTGAGATTGTGTGTCGGGAGAGTTAAGGTTATTCACGATCGTTGTCACTGGCGCCGCAAATGCACAGTTACTCGTAAATCATGGCCGACATTGGAGGCTCCACGAGGGTGCTACAACTACTATTTCACTGCGACGCTGTCACGCACGCATTCTCGAATGTGTGACCGAGGGGTGAGATGAGGGAGGGGTGAGATGGGGGAGGGGTGAGATGGGGGAGGGGGAGACGGGCAGGTAGGGTGCGGATATAGATACGGAAAGGGACAGCGAAGGAGAAGAGAAAACACATATTATCAATTGAACTGAGGTTAAAACGCGGTTATGAATGCGCTGTATACATGTTGAACAGCGTCATTACAATACATTCATGATCGTGGAAGAAATAACAATATTGTTATGGCGAAATGACAATGGATACTTCGTCATAACATTTATTGTTTTCGTGTAGCAAATTAAAAGACTTACATGTGTACATTTAAATCGATTTGAACGTGACGTTACAGTAACATATATATGTGGACACATAACCGGTTAAATATATTTCACATAGATCGGCATAGTCTTACTATTAAACATTACTTTTAGTGAACGTTTAACAGATAATAGTTGTCTATAAATCACACACGACATGCACGCAACATCATAGACGTAATAGCAGACCAATTGGAACGAGAGAACAGCTGTTGCTTACACTAACAGGGATGTTTTGGGGTTTCGAGTGTTCATCCCTCGGGTTGCGGGATCCACCCGTAAGCAGCCAGTACCAGACGAGTTGTATCGCTAATCCAAGGCCCTTGGGACCAACCTATTTATAAGCGCGATTCGTCGCGGCAAAAAACAAGGTTATCAACAGTCTCGCTCGATCCGGCTTGGGCGCTGTCATATCTGTGGCACGGCCTTGATAAATGATACGACCAGCACTGAGTGCTGTGGCCTAGGAAGCGACGTCGTGCTAGACGCTGAAGACTAACAGCTGGCAAGTAGGTCCATCAGAATGCGGCGAGGCATGTTCACGTGTACGATTGTCGTAGTGGGAAATCATCCAAAAAGCGAGAGGCATTGGGTTCTTTTGTTGATCGGTTACGATTGTAGACGGGCATAAGCACTCACCTGCGAACGCTCACACATACGCGCGCACGTATACATACACACGCACACGCACACGCACACGCACACGCACACGCACACGCACACGCACACGCACACGCACACGCACACGCACACGCACACGCACACGCACACGCACACGCACACGCACACGCACACGCACACGCACACGCACACGCACACGCACACGCACACGCACACGCACACGCAGACACACACACACACACACACACACACACACACACACACACACACACACACACACACACACACACACACACACACACACACACACACACACACTACCATAGTGTTTATTCATCTTTCGCGTCATTCTGTGAGAGACAGCCGGTTGTCAACTCAAAACCCCAGCCGGCGTCAACGGAGTATGTCGCCTGTCATTCACGGCAATGATAAAAGCGTCCAAGCCGCCGAAGTATATGACCGATATTCGTTAAATATTTACAACGCGGGTTCAGCAGTCAGAAATAAGGACGTTCTTCAATAGGCTCCTACCACCTTATATTGTCCGCAGCTGGAATAGATGTGAACATCAGACGCCATGCGTGGGGCCAATATGTCAGTTTTATTACAGTGGTTGACCTCTATTCTTACACGACCTTACTTCTACACCAACACATGCACATACGGTCCTCGCGCGCGGCCGTACGAATGCACGAAGCACCGCTATCGCACGACCAAGACATGTTGGTAAAACAAACCTCTTCTAATACTAACAGACCAACCGTTGTACATAAACGTATCTACAGTCTACACGGCATGCACGTTTACATTGGTAGGCCCCTGTACCAATGTTACAGTGAGTAGAAACATTCGCGCGAACGCTTGGGCAATTCTGACACCGATCCTATTAGTTTCAATAACAATACAGTTATTTGCTCAATTGATTCAGACTATCTTTACCGTTTCATTGGAATTTAGTCACCCTGAAACCATGTACCACTGACATTCAGGTGAATACAAAGACTTCGTCAGGTGTTGTTTTCTTAGACGTCAACAAAGCGCGT
>JAODUO010001096.1:77500-82500 GCA_025642075.2 Ridgeia piscesae | reverse complement strand
AAAACACCTATCCGTCATATGACAGTATACAATTATAACGAGGATGCAGGTGGTGCTGGGTCACAATTCACAGTGAAACAAATGTATTTCACATGGAAAATATTTGGGTTTTCACATTTCACATTAAAAATACCTTTTTAGAATACATGTGACCTGTGACCGACGTTGGTGACGCAGAAGACTGACACACGGAAATACGGAGTCGAGATGAGATCAAATGTTATGGGGACATCTTAGTCATCTCAGGTTAAATTATCTTCTTTTGCGGCTTGGTGATGTACATATATTTATGGATCAGAAATCGGCGAATAGATCGACAGTTTTAGTCACATGTCTTTCAGTTTACGGAGAAAGTGATACTTCAATCTCGGTTCATAAGGAAACTATATTTTATATCGCGCTTCACGCGTGAAGCGCGAATCACGAACGAACGTTTAACGAGGAACTCATTTTGCAAATCACGTATCACGAAAATACCTCCGCACCTCAGTGTTGTTTAGATCTACGCTCGCATTGGTTGGTCGACTTCAATGAAGAAACAACCACGTAATACACTTCATATATGTTGTTTCTTTTCAGATTAAACATGGAGTTGGCTTACACGCTCTCCACGTCAGCCTGGGAGAAAACCGATCCAGATCGTGTCAAAGGTAAATTGCGAGTGTTTAAATATATTGTGGAAGACACCAATGTACGCAGCAACTAATTGTCATAGAAGCATGCACGCAAATATTGTTTTTTTTTTATATAATTTGTTTCGTATTAAGGTTATCCACCAATTTGTTTTACAAAAAACACATACGTATGGCACAGATTGACTCATGAGAAACATTGCACATTGCATCGTTTTGTTTGTGCATATTCCTTCTGCCACACATTCGTGGCTATAATTATGCACAAACCATTCGCGTAATTGATACATACCACTGTAATAATGTTTGTAATGCAGCGGCCATTGCACAGAAAAACGGATACATTCACTAGTTTAGATCATTAGCACACAGCGATTGTGACGTAACCTGAAGGAATGACCGTGAAACGCCGAAACTAAGCACCAAAGTTGTACCAAGGATTCTATAGCTTCACAAGAAGTGAAGCTAAAGAATCCTTGGTTGTATCATTAGGACTATACGTTTTTTTAGACGGAGTTGCCCGATTTTAAGCTAAAGATTAATATCAAGTCAAGGTCAAATATTAATAATGTTATAATTCCATTTCAACCTATCTTAAAACATTAACTTTACTTCAGTATTTTTCAGTATACCTTTTATTAACTAATTTGTTCTAATCTAAATTGGCCCCCAGATGACAAAGTATTTGTATATCGTCCCATTATTACCAATGTAATTTCTGCAGTCGGCCAAAACATCTCAGCACTATACACAACTGTTGCCAGTTTTAAAAGTCAATTTTGATATCAGTTTTAAATTCACATATATTAACACTATGTGATGAGTACATTTCTACCTATCTCGACACTTAACAGACTATATTCGTCAGGTTTTGAAATGTAACACTAGTTTTTGAAACACTCCATTTCGTTGGATAATTTACACCTTTGCATAAATCAAAAATGGCCGCCCAAAGACCACGCACGTCTGATTGCTATCAGGGCAATGTCAACAGACGTCTAAATGACGTGTTGTAGGCTTCTTGACGTACATCATCATCCGACAGGAGCGGCTGTCCGATGGCAGATTCCGCTACGCCGTCAAGGAGCTGCAAGACGAGGACGTCAAGCTGCGGGTGGTGTACGTCGAGGACGCCGCCGGCAACCAGGGCCCACTGGCGCACGTCAAGAACTGCGAGTTAGTCGTCGACGGAGACAAGGTACAGGCCATCAACCTCGACGGTGACTGTCTCGTGCGGAAGCCGCGGCAGTGATCGCCCGCGTGAGGCCGAGAAGGACTGGATGAAGTACAGACTGCGGAGTCGCTTGAGCGAACGTGTCTGTGTGTGTCAAGATTAGAGGAGGATTGATTGAGGTGATAGCCGGAACTATCACAGGACTCAAATACATTGTACATTGATCACACTGACGTGGGAACGTTTCAACACAGACGACAGCGTGAGGGGGATGTTGGGTGAGACAGTGAGGGAGGGAGGGAGGTAGTGTATGTTATGGGAGATGAGTGGAGAGACTTACCCTCGTGTGATATGTTGAATTCAGTATTCTTGTGGGTGGTTGAATGTTTTTGTGCTTTATAGTATTGCGGTTATCGTATCAAGGCCGAGCTCCGCTAATGAAACCGTCGACGTGTAGTTGGACATTGAACACGTGACGACCACATGAGAGTCTATTGATAATACGTGAGCGAGTGTATGCGTGTGAAAATCGTTATGAAAATATATACCTACAACGTTGCAATATTTGCGACAGCAATGCGTCTGTATTTACGTAGGCTCAGCGTTGGTCCTTGTGCCTTGTGTTCAACCGGGCTTGCGGTTTGGGCTGTATTTATCGGAACTGAAATATATGGTTCGTGTGGTTGTATTATGTTCATATCCGGTGTGTCCGGTGTAATCTGACATGGCGGCGAGATGTAGATGACTTGTAATGCTGATTACAACCCGAGGCTTGCGGTGGGTGACTACTGACAGGGTAACACAGCTACTGTTACATTCACCGTTCAACGGCAATATTGTTCTTCGTAGATAGCTATTAATTTAAGCACATTTATTTACGATATTGTTATACTGATGTAGTTAGAGCGACTCATTTGTGTCGACAATTGTGTAATTAAATGTGTCATTGTGGAAACCTGGTGATATATTATATAGACTTATATCTAATAAACGGATGTAACTTGTATTTAGACGACACCGGTTAAATGCTCACAAAGACAACTATCTGTGAATCGTATGCTTAGCTAGCTTCCTAGTCTGAACAAATGAATGTAGTCATGTAAATACACACTCCAACATGAATAAAATAACACGAAACATTGCATTTTCTCTGATGAATCTTAGCGGCGTAAATTACAAACATGGTATTTACATACATAGTACCCTGATTTGCCAGTCGGGTGTAAAGGGTAGCTAGTTAGCTACGTTGCAAGTTACAGAAGGGCACTTTCTAATCTTGGGGTTTGCCAGTTATAATAATTATAGGGGAGACCGGGGCTAGTTGTAACACTGATAAGTTGCAACAGAGGGCTTGTAGACAAAACTGCTAATGCAAATTATTCTGCAAGACGACAGCATGTTCACCAATAGATTTGAGCATGTCATGTGTAATAGCACGTGACTCCATTGAGACGTCATAAAGTTACGCCATTTTAAAAGAAAAGAGGTAAAACCGTACTGGTGTAACTTGTAACACTTTAGGACACCTCATATAAGTCATTATGCCACACATATGTAATAGGCCAGCGATTCATTTATGCACCAATTATCTTCGGGAGATATGTGGGGACCCTTTGGCATGGCAACAGTTTCGACCGGTTAAGAAACTCACCGGGTAACGTCTAAGTTCTGACACATTAGGACACCTCATATAACTCATTATGCCACAAATATGTAATAAACCAGGCATTTAATTATGCACCAGTTATCTTCCGGAGATATGTGAGGAACCTTTGGCATGATAAAAGTTTCGATCGGTTAAGAAACCTACCCGCATTCCTGAAATATGTTGTTTTTGTTACAACTAGCCCCGGTCTCCCCTACTAACCCAGCGGTTCCCAAACTAGTTTTTTCCCGCGTACCCCTGATGTCTGACACGGTCGTCTGTATACCTCCAATTGTGTACATAACACGTATATCCTCTATACAAATTACTTTATTATACATTCAATTCAACGATAACAAATATTTATTGGTAAGGTGAACGAATTTATTATTCTAAATACCTGACAATTTCAGGTGAACTATGCATGTCAAACGGAAATTGTTAATACGGGATTTTTTTGGATAGACACATCCGGGGAGCATCTGTGACGTTGACTCTGGCATGAAGTCTAATGTTTGTGTTAAATTATGTCGATAATCCATGTCCACATAAACTAGTGAACGAAGTTCGACAATACCCTTACCCTCCCTCACTCATCCTCGCGCGCCACGGGTGGCTGTAGCTGTTTACGTCAGCACCAGTCTACCATACTGTAGCGCTGTAGCTTTACATTTTTCCGGGCGTTATAAATTGTCAGGGTGACGTTTCAGCGCATGCGCGATACATGTCAAATCAAATCATCAATGTGCAGCGAAAAGCATACCACGGGCTGTTCGTTAGGACGTGTATACACATACGCATGCGCATGCGCACGCGCCAAACACACACAGACACACACCCACGCACACGCGCACACACACGCACGGACGCACAGTAGCATAGTTATTATTCACCATATGCGTCATTCTGTGAGAGACAGCCACTTGTCAACCGACAAAGCCCACCCAGTGTGAACTGTGTATACCGCGGCGTCATTCACGAACGTTTTTCAAGGCAACGATAAAAGCGTCCAAGCCGCCGAAGTATATGACCTTTTAGCAAACTTATTTGTCGTAAATTAACGCGAGACAAACTGGTTTTGAGGAATGTTTTGACAACAAGCGCAAACCAGGTGACTGCAGTGCACCTTAATCCGTTACAGTGATTTAAACAAACATAATATTTTAATATATTAAACCAACTTTTCATAGTAATCACCACAGGACAGTTAATGAACAGCCTATGGTATTTATACCACAAATGCTTTGTGTTACAGTTATCGCGCATGCGCAGAAACATCACCCGGATAGTTTATAACGCCCGGGAAAATGTAAAGCTACAGCGCAGTGCAACGACACTTGGCTAGCGAGGATGCACTTAATGGGCACATCGTCCTCGGTCGGATACTATGACACGATATTAGAGCCATAATTCCACAATGCAACATCATGGAAATCTGCTCTTGATTCTCGATGTTAGCTGTCATTGATTGTGTTAGATTATATTAAATAATCTGCTGAAATACAAAGTCTGCTCTAATACGAAATCTGCTCAAATAAGAACTCACTAA
>JAODUO010001096.1:0-72500 GCA_025642075.2 Ridgeia piscesae | reverse complement strand
CTCGATTACTTTGAACATATGCATGAGTGCAGTACTCAGAAAAATAATCCTTTTCGAAAAATCTGATTCTTTTACAATATACTAGAAGTACGAATACGATTACTTACACAATGTAATCATGATTACTCATAATTAGCACATCCAAATATTCTGTTTCCAGCATAAAAGGCGACTTAGGTCTAGGTGTCATTCTGATTTTCTGTTGTGTTAACTAATGTGCTTACTGCTATCCACTGTCCAGGTGTTATTATTATTAATAATTAGGCGACTTTCTCAGGTATTGGATAAATCATTTGCATGATTAACAACAATTGCTGGTTTCTGGATCAAATACAAATATAGGCATTTACAAATTTCAAATACACATGATCAAATACATTATGTAACACTTCAGAGCTAGGGGGCATATTCAAGTATCAGTTCAGGTATCCAGACATTCAGTAAAAGACCCTTTGGCAATGGACGTTTAGTAACTAATTTCGGTAACAGGATTGGTAACAGACATTTTGGTAATAGGATATCTTCAGTAACCACCATTTTGGTGGCATAGCTGATAAAAATAAATAAATGTTCTATCATTTCTTTAAAATTACCTCTAGCCTTAGGTTCAGGCCAGTGGTTGTGGTCAATTTTTAACACCTGGATATGCTGGTAGCAAGTCTGTGTATGCACTAGCAGGGTAGAGCTTGCTTTCTATATAATATTCTATATTACACATATCTTTGTTTTTCTCCTGTATACTTTGGTATAGCCACATTCCACAATAGCTTTGCCTTTTCCCCTGATTTATTGTTGATAGCTCCATGTTCACATGTAAGCTACCTTATGTCCTAGTTTAAATGTCCTGCCTAGCCAGTGATTTGCTGTGGTGGTTGAACATACCTTTTTACTACTGTTGGAAGCCATCTTTCCCTTCAAATGACACTGCTTTACCTAACCCCTTTGACTAATTAAACTGGTTCCATGTCTGGACATCTAAGTTACCAATGTTTTAACTTGACTGACATCTCAACATCCTAATATGGCAGACTGGACTCTGATTATTTTCAGTAGTTTTACCGAAATGTCTTAATTGTTACCAAAATGTCTAGTTATCTGTTGCAAAGTAATATTACCAAAGTATCCTTTTAAAATCTGTCATGGATCCCCAATTCAAATAATATTATGTAGTATATCAGGTGGGTCCAGACATGGGGTCAAATACATTTGTTTGATGAAAGTATTTAAATACTGTTTTAAGTATTTGTATTTGATGTTTAGGAATTAAAAGTATTGGTGTTTAAATACTTTCCTAAAATACTTTTCAAATATTTTTCAAATACATTGTCATTATCAACATTTCTTTTCACTGTCACATATAATGCCTGTAAATGATTACCTTAATGCTGCAACTTCACCCAGCATTGCTGTTGAGTAAGAGGCACTTAACACTTGGGCTTCCCCCCATGGCCCTGCAGTGACAACAACTTGTCTCAGAGCCAAAGGATGGATTAATACCTAACAGTGACCACAAAAATCAATATCCCCTTTGTTCTTTAGTCAGTCTTCAATTTGGCACCTGTTTATTCTGGTTTCTTGGCTAACTTTGAAAGTTGAGCCTTCCTCACAACATTAGCAATGATTAACAGTGGTCTCTTCTGAGGCAACATAGGCATTATATTATCATGGACTCCTGGCATAACATACAAACAATATGTTTGGCCTTTACAAATCTTTTCAGTCCAGATATGTATGTGATGCAGTTCATAACAACAATACTCCTAGCACTGGGTCAACCCTGTGTCCATCCATATGAACAAAACACTAAATATGCCTATAAACTAGATGTCTCAATATATGTATTGCTTTTCTTATTTTCATAGTAATACAAAATGAAAAGTATTTGAAAAATATGAAGATTTGAGATACTTTTCAATGTATTCGTATTCGTACGAGGGTTTTATGCAGAACCAAATTATTGTATTTTAAATATAAATTTCAAATGTTGACCCCATGTCTGGATGAGACAAACACAGAATAGTTGTGGATTTAGACAGGTTTACGGTTTGCTTAATTGAAGCACAATACTGAACAGGGATTTGTATTTAACCACTTTGAACTGGTCAAGTTACGGATGTTGGAAATAGCATTGATCATTACCTTTGATAAACCGAAACTGTTGGTGGGGCATATGGCTGGCTACAAAATGCAAAGCAAGATGTTAGGGATCTTACATCTATACGAAAGACAACTACAGGGACTGTCACAGTATAACTTTGTACTTTGTACTAAACAGGAGGGATAGGTGATGTGGCTTCTCTGGGAGAAGGTGATGGTGAGGAAATCGACTGAATGTTTATTTAACACAAATGCTCGGCGATGACAAAGTAAGATGGCTGATTATGATTACATTTATTGGATTACTTCCAATATTGCCATTTTATCTGTCTAATATATTTTCTTGCAACTGTTGTGAAAAATGTAATCGTGAGAAGTAATGATAGATGCGATTGCTAAGAAGATGTGTACATTTTGAATCTGAATGATGATATATTAATAACACCGTAGACTCTTTCCGCAAACAACGTGCTTGTATGGGCCCATAGTTGAGCTGACCGAGGATAATGTTTCACCATATAATCGCCAGTTGGAGCCACTTGTGTGTACATTTGCCTAAGTAGCTCACAACTTGTAATACAAGTAAAATTACACGGAAAAAATGTCAGATGCAAGAACGGTTTTGTAGAATTGCCATGTTGTCCATCATGTGCATTACTGCATGTTATGTATTAATGCCACACTTTTAACATTGGAGGTGTGACTGGCACTGTCAGCTCTGGTACATCGCTTTCGTGATCATGCTAATCAGTTATCAAACCTTAGTTTATATAAATATATATGCCAAACAGTGCACATCTCTATTCAATGAAGACGGCAGCTGGAGCAGCATCACCATCTATCTATCTGTTCTATCTATCTGTGCAATAATTAAGGCAACTCAGTATCTGTCATTCCTGTCTGTCCAATTAAGATCTTAGTGAGTGTATGTCATCTGCCAGAAAAATTCTGTACTCTATCCATGACCCGTTCCATCCTTACAATCCCATTTGCTTTCTTGATATTGTATCTAGCCTAATTCTGCCTGGTTGGTGATGTTTGTCACTTCCAGCTTTTTGCACCAAAGTAAGGTGCTGTTCACTGTGCACTTATGTATGCTGCCCAATGGCGCAGATTGGATGATCTTTTTCATATAAAAACGAAGTAAATTCAAACAGTCAATGTTTATAGCACTGCAGCATGTCCTGTTTATTTATAGGGAGGGAACCATGGCTCTAATCCGGCCACGTCCTAGCGAACCTGACAACATGGCTGTTTTTCTGGTCAAGACGCAAGCAATTGGAACTGCAGACACTACTGCTGTATGTTTACCTGCAGATCTACCAGCCCATGGCAGACAGAAGAGAATGGTGATTACATCTTTGTCCAAGAACTCTGGCCCTGGCATGCCACAATGAATGTCTGTATCGGGTGCAGTCTTGGTATAGATGTATGCATGTGAAACACAAGATCTGCTGGTGTCAAAAGTCAGTTGATTTGTTCATAATCAAATCAACTGTATTACAAATCAACCTGATGTTGAGAGCAGCAGTCAACAAGTGCTGAGTTATTCCATATCTTGTTCTCCGCTGAGAGCAGAGAGAAGTTCATCTTATGGCTGGTATACACTAGTACTTGACTCCTACATTATCGACCAAGCCTGCATGAGATCCTGGTAAACTCTCGCCCTGTAGCCATGACTTGGACACACAAATTAAATCAAGCCTAATAAATATATCAACTTCTGCCACAGTGTTAGACTGGTTTAAAGCTTTTGGACACAAACCAGACTCTCAGCCTAGAGAAAGAAACCATGTGAATTGCTCTAATATCGACTTTTGGCAAGTCTGTTCACCGTCATTGCTCAATTCCATCAAACATGTAAACAAGTAACTGGCTACAGAAGACGATGGTGGATATTTGTACACAAGCCGTCTTGATTAATTAATTACAGCATGGCTGGACAAACAGTCATGAGATGGTGTTTAATTAAGTAGGTCTGCCAGAGAGTAAAATTAAAGCGCTTTGACAAGGACAATGCTAAGCAGACATTGGATCACAAGTGACATTTATTTAAATACAAATACTCTTGGGGACTCAAAAAATTTTTGTTCCTAAACATCAATTACAGATGCTTAAAAATGTTTAATGCCTCATTATTGTTTGCCCCATGTTGACGATTGGATACTTTTCTATAAGAGCTGTGTTTGACAGGTGACATAACAATAAGGTAACTCAATCTATTATCATTATAGGAATACATGTTGTGTTTCATGATGTTGAGTTTTTTAGTTCTGACAGTGGACAACTGGGCATGCTACTAGAAATGTTCTAGAATGATCCTAAATCAGTTACTATTAAACATTAATGTTGGGTATATTTCTACTATAGGATAATGTGTGGTGTTTTCATTGTATGAAGTAATATTTGTATTATATAAATGTTGTATCATGTTGGTTTGCTTGTGTGTTCTGGTTGCTCTAATGTTATTTTCATTGTCAATAAATTGTGAGCAACACATTTCCTGTTTATAATACATGAACATACAAGTTTTGTTGGCAGATACATGTGAGAGTTATCTAACATTTGGAGGCACTGTCTGCTCCAAACACAGAATAAAATCCATGGCCATTTGTAATATATCATAGCACATCTGAAACAGAACCAGATGTTTAAATTAGTTTTTCATGAATTAGAAATATTAGTAGCACAATGTGGAACCTGACGGCTACTATTATGGTTACCTCGCTACTATTATGGTTACCTCGACAACAAAGTTACATTGCAATTAAGATCACAGCAGAATATACATAAAAAGACAAGCAGCGTAGTTTGGGGCTGTTTGTTCTGAAACTGTGTGTCTTTTACCCAGTTTAAATTGTTATATTTAATAGAGACATTCTGTACATATATTTCAGCTAAAAGACAACTATTATTCAGCATGAAGTCGATTTTATAAAGAACATGGGTGGTGATTTCCTTTTTAGCCATCCAGAATTATGCTCCAAACTTTCCCTTTAAATATACCAACACTCAATATTGACAATCAATATTGACACTACATAGTTAGATAATTAATCTTCCCTATATGGCTACTAGTTCTATAAATTGTGTTCTATTTATATTGTGGTATTACAATATATTAATACAAAAGCATCCCCCAGTCACTACTGTTAATATAATAATGTCAATTATTTGAAAAACAACAATTAATCTGCATTTTGTCACAGTTGTGGACAATTTGAAATTGATTCTGAAAACAGTTTTAAGCTAGGGCGAAGGACCGGGCCTGTCATCTGTGTGGGTGTCAGGCTGACATAAATCGGAGAGCCATGACCCCATATGATATTTGTTTCAAATTGGGAAACCTCACGTTGTGTATAACATATCCGACACTACACCACTGATTTGGAGAATAATTCACGGCATGGCTGTGACTAAGAAGAAACTCGCCGAATCCCGGGATCGAATGCGAGGCCATCAAAATACCTGTCAGTGTTTCGAAGTTTCAGCGAGTTTCGACCACTTGTCAATGTCGCCTCGGCTTGTTACTCGCCTCTGCGTTTCGGCTTCCGCGGTCTTCTTTACCAGGTTTACCAGCGCGTTCAGTTCTATCTTGAAAATGTTGCCCTTATCGTTGCACCAAATTCAGCTATTTCTGAACGAAAATCATGTTCGCTTCCCTACCGGGTACACGAAGCGGATGTAAACATCGCGACGCGCCACCTGGCGATTATTTTAACGGAATTTTAAATACAGATTTGCCCGATCTGAGACTCAATGAGGCTCAATGAACCAAACATTAGCCACGTCACACATCAGTCAAAATGGCGCGACTTACGAACTTTGATAGAAAAGGTGTTCAGATTTTTTTTACTAATAAACCACTGACTTTAAAAATGTGATTACCATTCAGAATAGTTCGTTTTTATTAACTCTTTCACGTGCATAGCATGTAACTTTTCCCTTTTGGTTCCCTTTAATGTTTATTTATCTACAAGTTGGTTGTACCTAAATTATGCAATTAAAATCTAAGTTGATAAAGTTTAGTACATGTACGCTGCATAAAAGTGTAGGTAAGTTCTCATAAGCCAGTGTCCAGTATTCAGGACTGGTCAAGGCACTTTACTCTTTGTTTCCCTGGCTGACCTGTTCAACTTGAACTCTCCCCACTTCTGTGGGAGGCAAACATTAAGACAGACATTGTCCCGACAATCCATGTGGTAGCTGGCGTGGCTTTCCCCAGAGGAACTCCGTGGATAACGTAGAATAAAAACCTTTCTGATTTGTTTATGCGCAATATTGATACGTTTTACATTTGTAATATCTCTCTCTTTGCTGTCCATCGTGTCCGATGATGACATCAGTGTAGGGATTCGTCCGTTACGTGCTTTGCTCGTTGGTGAGAGAATAGTCCAATTTGAGATTTAAACCCTCTCCCGCAGTTGACACAGAAGATGACAGGGGCAGAAGGATCAGGAAGGCCATGGCGGAGATTGTGATCGTGTTGGTATTTTTGTTGTATATGTTCTTCAATGTGGCTTTTTCCTGTGTGTATGGCCTGCCTCCACTGTTGTTGATCTTTTGCAAGGGTCTCCCAGTGGTCTACGGTGATGTGTGTAGCCTTTAGGTGTCGTTTGACTAAATCTTTGTATCGCAGCCGTTGTCCACCACGAAGACGTTTCCCTTCGGTTAATTATCCACAGAATACAGCCTTTGGTAATCTGCTGTCATTCATACGGATGATATGTCCAGTCCAACGGAGTTGGGAAGCCGTTAGAGTGGCTTCTGTGCTGGAACTGGACATATTAGCCCGTCTCATATTACATATGTAATATAATGAAAATTTAATGGATTTTGGGCCTAGTTAAATACATAATACCTTGATGTGATTGTTATTAAAACGGTTCAGACATTTGTGTTAAATACATGCGTAATGATTGGAATTATGCAACTTAATCGTGATAGTGTGTTATTTCAATTCTCAACAATGCTACAATACACAGTATATTATATAACTTAACGTTTATTTTGACATCTGGAGCATTTATGGAAACATCAACAACTGAAACGTCTTGGTGAAGTAGCGTGATTATCATGACAAATTAAAGTGTACACTGCAGCATGCGGATAACGTAGAATACATACGAATGCAATAAATTCTTATCATTGTTCTATTGAAAGATACTGTTAAATATAAGATTACCTGAATATATACTCAACATGTTACAAAGTATTGCAGCACATTTGTAAAGTTTCATACGACAGATATTCATGTTTCAGCAATCACATGTGCTGATAACGTAGAATTCAAAATCGTGGGAAAGAAAATGTTCTCATTATGAAGGGAATCTAGCTAGTACAATGTCACATTTGTTTCTGATGCATGCATTGCTAAACACAAACTTATCTTTGGTTTTGCAAATTGTGTGTTACACCTGCAGCAGAACCACTTTCGTTTGGATCTGGCCTAAACGTTGCCGTAAGAACGCCATGGAATGTGGTACAATGCTTCCTTCCCCGCGATAACGTAAACTACCGGATAACGTAAAATACATCATTTGGTATTATTGAACCAATGTGATCAAATTAGGTATGTATATCATGCACAACTTTTATTTCACAAAATAAATAATCTCGTATAGTATACCTTAAATGTAAACTCAAGAAACAAAATTATCTTCTTATGAAGGGAATCTTGCTAGTACAGTATCACATTTGTTTGTCATGCATGCATTGCTAAATACAAACTTATCTTTGGTTTTGTAAATTGTGTGTTAGACCCGCCGCAGAACCACTTTCGTCTGGATCTGGCCTAAACTTCGCCGTAAGAACGCCATGGAATGTGTTACAATATGCTTCCTTCCCCGCGATAACGTAGAATACCGGATAACGTAAAATACACCATTTGGTATTACTGAACCATGTTATTCACAACAGGTATTTCACAAAGGAAACAAGGTACCCTCATATAGTAGGCCTATACCTTGATTATATACTGGGGAAAGCACGTATATGAAAAAACTGGATAACGTAGAATACATTCTTAACGAGGACGCTGTTTGTCTGCCACTTTGATGTCTTCTGACGATCAGAACAATTGACTATGTTCGTGGCTTTTGTTGTTAGGTGACAATGTATATGTGTTAAGCAGACATACTTTCCAATCAGATAATACTTCATTGGTACGCAATTATTATATAAATTATGCAGATAAGGTAAAATACATGACTTTTGTGGACAAGTTATACACGTGTGTAAGGTAAGGAAAATAGATACAACTATTTTAGAGAACTTCATAAAATAATAGGTATATATTCATAGAATGAACTAAAACGTGTAATTAAGCAGCTAACAGTTACTGAATATTACATTTACCATTCTTTTTAATACTACCCTTTACTATGGACAAACAAAAATGGGATTTTTGGTGTGTTTCCGTAGGCACAAACTCATTTAAATTATCATACCACCATGAAAACACAACTATCGCAAGATAGAGCAAGCCAATCTCCATTTGACTATGCTATTTACATTCCTATTAAAGCCATACCACTGAATGTATAGACCAAAGACACACTATTTGCTACTGGAGACTTTTTCGGTAGTCTCAACCATACACGACTGGTGGAATCCAATAATAATCGCATCCTAGATATTGCCTATGACACGAGCAGCGCTTAATCCTAACTGAAATCACTCAAAACCGAGCAAACTCCTCACGAGCGATTTCATTTGTTGCGGTTAAAAGAAGAAGTTTTCAAAGGTAGTGTGGTAGGCTGGTACTGGCGTAACTATTCGCAGCGACCCTAAACACACGAGGATGGTATAGTTTTTAGAATGTGTGCACCTCCCAATAACAAACAAAACCAAACCCAGACTACATTCGTATTCCCTTTGTGGTGTGCCACTCTCCACAGTCTCCAGCCACCCATATCTTGGAATAAAATTAGATACTAAACTAACCTGGGCGAATCACATCACTGACATAGCTTCCAAATCATCAAAAGTTTTAGGTATGATCAAACGAACCCTCGGACCATGCAAACCTGATGTAAAAGAAACGGCCTATAACATGCTAGTCCGACCAAAACTTGAATATGCCTCTCCTATATGGAATCCACACACCACTACCCAAATTAAACATTTTGAAAAGGTACAGCACTGTGCAGCCAGATTTGTCAAAAACAACCATCGACGCCAAACAGCCACAACAGACCTAATAGCCACCCTTGGATGGCCCACTCTTGAGAGGCGCAGGATTATCAAACAAGCAATGACATTTTACACAATTTTAAATAACATAATCAACATCACACCACCACCGGGCCTACTAAAACCATCAAAAAACCGTGGCCATTACATCGCCACCAGGTGCCGCATCAACAGTGCAGTGTTCTCCTTTTACCCCCGTGCATTTCGCATCTGGAATATGATCCCACCATACATTACTGCAATAGAAAATACCATAGCTTATCAAGCAGCAATAATGAACCTCCCCTTCCCAACACCCAATCACCTAAATTGCCTGTAAAACAAACAAGTTATAACAAACAAACAAACAAACAAACAAACAAACAAACAAACAAACATATATACAACCAAACGCATGCGCACAAGAAGCACTACAAACTCCTGCGTTAGCCCAAGTTTGGGCTTTTTGGAGTAAACAACCTGAGACCTGAGACCTGAGTATAGGGCGTGTAAGTCTCGCGCGCGAAGACGAGGCTGGGGGCAGGAAATCCATATTCTCTATAGGACTTTGTTTTGTTTTTGTTTGTAATAATCGAACTGTTCCCAAATAGCTTGTTTCGGTTATATTGTCCGAAGGATTATTACAACCAGAAGCAGTGGAACACTTTGCCGGTGACAACGATCACGGAAATCATGAATTGTAATCGATTATTGTGGTGGTTGCCATGGCATTAGCGGCAAGTACTTGTGTTTGGCGATCTTGACTAATAATGAAGAGTGCCATTTTTCGCGCAGTTCAACCTGTTTGGGGCAAACGTATACATGTGTTATGATTATGTGCATTTAGACAACTTGTCAGATATAAGTGCTTATCGAAACCACAACGTACAGCAATGTAAAATTCAAATCCTGTAAAAGACACATACGGCCTAAAATCGTGTTTATTATCTGCACTACGTAAATCGCTATATGTGGTAAACTCAATATTAAATCGGACATTTAAGATAAGAACTGTATAACACAATATATTTTAGACCTGATTTTCCTAGTATTCATCAGTCGGAAGCTACAACTGTCATCCATCGTTAGAATATTATTCTTGTGTCCAGTCCCCAATCAGCTCCAGTCGCGTGGAGTCTCGCCATGTTTCGTGACCCACTTACAGGCCTTATTGGCTGCTTGCCGCCCATTTCTGTGCCCAGTAAATAACAACTTGTACTTTCCTTGGCCTTACCCGTTCCACATTCATACTCCCTTCATTTGTCAGATTCATTTTATTCAACTGCAAGTTTTCTTCCATTTATCTCTTACGATATATAGCTATCCGCATCTCTTCAAATACCAACAGAGATCTTTAAAATGTTGAAGTTGGCTAGTTAAATGGAAGAAGAAACACACCCGTCTCCGATCAAACAAAAAATTCTTCTCACACGCGCGTACCGCTGATTTGCATACGGGACAAACATCACGAAGATAGGGCTAGACCTTTGCCAAGCCATCGTGCGTTCCAGTTTATGCTGTCGGAAATACAACTGTATGTAACGTTTTAATATTCATCTTCGAGCACAGCCAATCTACAACCGATAAAATGGGACGTTTGACTGCAATGTTTGCGTGCTGGCTGAACGCTCCTGGCCAAGGAAGGAACCATCCAAGAACCCAACGTGTCGTCTGCCTGGCGCTGACGCCAATGCAATGGCAATGCCAGTGGCGGAACTGGTGATGTGTGGAGCTTCAACCAGGCCCAGGTAGGATATACCAGTACCATAATGATATTAAATATAGCGAATGTTGTGATGTATATATGTGTGTGTGCCAAATGGCGTTGCACACGTGGCAAAACAGGATTTATCCATGTAAATAGATGTATATAGGTGGCTTGCCAGCATGGACATACAGCAATCAAAAACATGGCTGCCCAACACGTGCTTTTCGTCGTATATTCTTTTTTAAATCTGGTTTCAGAAGATTATCTTTATGACAAAAACCTAAAGGTTGATGTATCAAATGTATGGAGTAATATTTGCTCTAGGAGATGTGATGTCGCAGTTGATATGTATTCATATAATAGTAACCGTTATCAACATCGTTAGCCAGAATTATTATCAAAACGTAGGGCGCAAGGCCAAACAAAGATGGATGCCAGCAGCCAAGCAATACTTGAAGTTCTGTATCTGTATTTGTAACTGACAAAATGTCCTAGTGACACATCACGCCAGTGCGCATGGTGGGTCGTCTTGACTTAATTGTTAAAATGTCGGATTAAATTATGTTAAAATGAGTTTAGTGATTTACTTGAGACAGTGTTTGGGGGGGGGGAGAGAATTCCCCCCCCAAATCGCTTTATCATGTTTATGATGGTGTACGTCAATTGTATGTATAATAGGTAACAAGATACCATTTACAGAATTTAAATATCTCCATGCAGTCAACAGTTATGGCATTTTTTATTTCAGAAAAATCATCAAAATGATACAAAACACGTGGCCTGCACAGCCTATTGTTTAGCATTTGTTCGTACTGGGACTGGATCACTTGGTTAAAAAACAGTTAAAAACTGCTATAACTTTATAGCTCAAAATGTAATCGTAAAAACATTTTTTGTGACCTTGATGGGTATGACCTTGAAATAGCATTTTATATCCAATATTACCTATAATTGGACTAGTTACAGGATTATTTGTTGGACTTCTAGCTACCTTTTTCTAGTTAACTGTCCTTGGGACCCAGTAAATTGTTCTGCTCTTACATAACAAAAATTCTTGAGACCTTTTAGTGACCTATTTTTATGTAAACATTTATACAAATAAATAATTGACTCAATACATATACCGTTTTGTGACAGGCTTCAATAACCTTTACATGCCTTTTTAGCAGTATGACATTGTAAATATTGCTATATAGCAGAGCTGTTTATCAACCTTGACATGTCTCTCCGACACTTATTGAAAAATTATACGTGGATGGAAAATAACCTGGTCTGCCTGTATTGCATGCTAGTCATACGACCACTAACAATAGGTGTCAGTCGGTCTGGCGGGATACTGCATTGTCCTGGTCATCTTGCAGACGTTCTCTACACTGTAGAACAGCTGAAAATAGTAAACAGCATCTCCTTTTCTAGGTGATGAAGACATCATTGGCCCTGGTTCGTGAGAAAGCATAAATGATAGGATAGCAGAACAAATTCTTTCTTCTGGATATTATATGTAGGTAAAGTTGTCGTCATCAAGAAAAGACTTCGCTATCTGTATATCAGCAGCTTGAATATCACCCTCACCATCAGAATAGAATTGTCATCACAAAATCATGATGAACAGTATGTCTTCATTGACTTTGAACATCGTCCAACATATTTGGTTCCACAGTGTTAAATGATTTGTGAAAATGTAAAAAGTGCTAGCAAAGTCAAACATATAATGTGCATAAATTATTATTGGAATGTTATTAAATATGAAAATGGATGAAATGCTGGTTGATTACTATTTATTTATATTACTACTTATGGTTCATCATCATCATCATCATTGTGCAACTATAGTGTCCCGTGGTTGGGTAAAGGCCTTGGCATTCTGCTTCCACATCGGCCTATCTTGCGCTATCCTCTGCCAGATGGTGCCCTTCCAGCCATCAAGCGGTTAGTGTAGATGTACACATTCTTGAAGCGAGGTCAATACTGCTTGAGTTTGCACTGAGTTGAAGGCTTTCTCATAGTCGCAAATGTGATGCAGAGTGGGATATTATATTCTCTGCACTTTTCCCTCATTAGGTTTACGATGTGGATGTGGTCTGCCGTTGAGTATCTGATTCTGAATCCAGCTTGCTCTCATGGCTGGTTTTCATCGAGTGTCTTCTCTAGCCTTTTTGTTAGTACTTTCATGAGTAGTTTATAGATGTTTGATAGTAGACATATCGGTCTATAATTCTTAAGGTCTGTCTTATTTCCTTTTTTAAAGATTATTACCATCTTAGCGTTTTTCCACGCTGTGGGTATTTGTTTTTCTGATAAGCATTTAGTGTACAGCTTAGCAAATGTCTTCAAGATGGTATCTTCTCCTGCTTTCAATATCTTGATGTTTATATGGTTGTTACCTGTTGCTGTCCCATTCTTCATATCTCAGTAGTGCTGTTTCCACCTCCCATGATGCTATCTCTGGTACATTGTTTGGGTCAGTGTGGATTATAGCACTCTGTTCACTGTCATATACACGACTCGACATCGGCACTGGCCCGATGGCCCGACGCATGTTTTAAAGCATTGGGCCAATTCGGGATATCGGTTTCTAAATTCTACTGGACGGATGGGCCAGTGGTTTCAATCCGAATGACCAACATCAACGTTCCTGTAAAGTGACTTTTCACAGAAACATAGTACGACCTTAATATATTAGTCTATTAATTTTTTCACATTTTATTTATAACTCATTACACAACTGTATCTAACATGTGCATACATGAAGACTTCTATGCACTGTGGAACTCATATTTTTGTAAACGCCTCCATGATTGGCGAATGGCGGGAATCACTCATTATTCACCCAATCAGCGATCTTGTTACACGTTGCCGTTGGTTATGGATAGTAGACGATGTCGTTGTTGTCAGAGTGAATAATAAAATGCTAGTGCACATTCCGTAATGGAAAGACATCTACGCAATTGGTCATACGGTCAAACGTTTGACAGTGTTGCAAAAGACCATTCCTGCTGCCGTGGATTTTATAGAACAATCTTGGAAGAAAGAGGGCAAGTGTTTTGGACAGCATTCACACTGTCACAGTTGCATGTGGGCCCTTGGCCTCGCACACCAACGCGATGTTTACATATTCACAGGCTAGCCTGTCATTGGAGCATGTGTTATCTGGATTCAAATGCTAATTTATCATGGTATCACATATGCCTGTTGAGTTTCAGGCACAACCAAAACCAAGAAATGTGTTTTATGACAGTGAGCTTCAGTTTCAAGCCCTCCCTCTTGTGAGCCTGTCAAAATGTAGTCAAAGTCAAGAATTCGACTTCGCTGACTTTGCCTTATTCTCAGTGCAATTATGCAAAACAAAATATTAATAGAAAAATCGCCAGCAATGAAGGCTATAATACATAATATTGTAATTTTATGTTTTTGTATTCGGTTATTTTAGAAATTTAAACTTACGTTAATATGCGATATATATATATCTCATAATCCCCTGCATGCAATGGTCTATAAATAAATGTGCTAATATTGTATAGTGCAAAAGGCACCTCAGATATTATATTAGCAGACTGACACCACGATTAAAACATTTCATTTAACTTTTGAGTTCTCTCTTTTTGTTGCAATCTGAACAAAATTACATTTAAAAAAACACACGCAACATAAGAGCTTTGGAAGATCTTCATGATGTCACTCCAGTGTTTTATAGTGATGGGCACCTCAGTAGCAGCATATTTTGTTTACAATATTCGGGCCTGTAACTTTTCAAACATTCACTGGCCCCCCTGGCAAGTGAATACAAAACTTTAATGTCAAGGTGTAGAGTTCTTCTATTCGTTCTATGATGTTATCTTGATCATGGATTTCTCTACCCTACTTGTCTAGAAGTGTGATCAGTTTGTCTTGACCTATGATCATCGGTTTTCGGACTTTCCTCAGGCTCTTTGATGCCATGATCATTTCTCGTATGATCTCTTGTTTGTATTTCCTGATGTCGTCTCTTGCTTTCTTTTTGATGGTCTTGCATATTTCTGCATACTCTCTTCGTTATAATAATAAGAAGAACATTTATAAAGCCCAATAAATCTGGAGGTGCTGTACATGAATATGTATACCCGTATCATGGAATTATAACATTAAAGTTGTTAAGGTAACTTAAATACATAAAATATACATGTATAAAAAGTAAAAGTAATAATAAATGATAAAATAAATAAGTTAGCTAAAGATGATTATTTAAATAAATGGTATATTGATGATAAAATAATGAGTAAGACATTTTGTAAAAATAGTGTAAAACATGTACATGAGATAAATAGATAAATAAAATGAATAATTAATAAAAATTAAATAAACTGACAGATGTCTACACTCCATACACAGATCAGAATAGGTGGGTTTTCAATAATCTTTTAAAAGTCACGAGGCAACAGGTTTTCTTCATCTCAGTTGGGAGAGAATTCCACAGCTACTGAGAAAATTCTGTCACCGTATCAGCTGCGAGATGGCGGCGCGTACAAGTCATTGCTTGTGGTTGAGCGTAACACCTTAGTAGCTCTTTGTTCAAGTAGGTACTCATTGTATATATGCATACGTATCGGCGTCCGCTTTAAAGAACCAGTCTGAGTCATTCATGTGATTGTCATATATGTGTTTGAATGTCTTGTAAGTCTTCATTGGTAAATAGTCAGGTCCGTGTGGCATTGTGATATTGATAGTCGTGAAATTGATAGTCGTGAAATTATCTTCTTTGTAATCTCTAGCAGTTGTGGCTTCAAACGTCCTGGACATTTCCACGTGACTCGCGTTACATATTTTGACCATTCCATGAACACTATTTTGACATATCTGTTATAATAATATATTAAAAAAATTCAACACATGCATAGAGGAACTTAATGGTATATGGTATTAAATGATATAAACAAATTGAAATTTGATTACATCATGATTTTTATTTGTGTCTAATTATAGCGTGACTCGCGTTACAGCAAATGGAGAGCACAAAAACGTCACTTGATACATGACAAGTTTCTCCTTAAAGTATAAATGATAGCAAACAATGAATACCCTTGTATGAAACACAAATAGGGTTCCAAAAATGTCATTAGTGATTTGAAATTTTGTTAATAACATACAAATATATTACCGGGGTAGATAATCAGCGTGACTTGCGTTACTGTGACTCGCGTTATCACAGATAAGTCATGCATATTTTATCTTGAGCAAAATGAATTATTCAATCTGTAATTTAGATAACACACAATATTATATTTAAAAACATACACAAACCTTCTAAAATTGTGTATAATCCAGAAATATATTATTATTTTAAAAGATACATCAGGTGATTGTTTTTCATAAAAGTTGCCTTTACAATTATTTTGCAAGTTTTATTATAAAAAAAACAACTAAACATGTTGTTATCTCTAGCGTAAAACAACTTGACCGCTTCAATGTGGACCAGGAATAGCACCTTTGTGTTCATCTGGCTTTGTCATAGATAAGGTTGTTCTTGATCGGGTGATGCCTCGATTGGAACTGTGCTGCACAGTTTTCACATTACAGCTTTCCTCCCTTTCAGAGTTGGTGGGAGTGACTGATCCAAAGTCGTCTTTGCTTTTGTTGTTGCCTTTGTCAACTGGCATTGCTATTTACTCTTGCCTTCTTCAGGGCTCGACATTTGGCTCCTCAATTCATCACATTCTCGCCTCGTTTTCTTCATATTCTTTTGTTTAGACAAAGACAGGTTCTGTTCCCTTGCCTTCTTTGCATCATGGATCTTTGTACTCATTTCATTCAGCTGTTTGCAGTAATCTTTATATTTACCTTGAGTACAGAGCTTCAGATGTCTCTTTCACTGTCTTTCAGCGACTATGAATGTAAAAGAATCTAAACTCAGTTCCAGTGAATATGTCAAATGTTTATGAATAAACATACAAGACATAATTCTGAATGTCGTTTTATTTAAGAGCAACAATAAATATCTTATTGTTTTTGCAACACATTGTTATATGTCTTAGAAGGGGAGAGAAATATCTAACAAATGCATTGTGACTTGCGTTACAATACCTTATTTTTCGTGACTCGGGTTACACGTGATTCGCGTTACACATATTCAGTGTCCAATATCACAGTATAGATTCACTAGATATGGATACAGTTTGTCATTTAATAAAGTATAAAAAGAAGGAGGAGATTTATAATGGGCAGTCTTAGACTACCAAAGGCTGCTGTATAAAGTTAAAAATCTAAAATTTTGTGACTCGTGTTACGCAAAAATGACCACCTCAGTGTAGAAGCATCTCTTAAAAATACAGAACAGAATAACAAATATTATTGTCATAATACATCAGACTAAGGCTTTAAAAATAACAGCAACTGAGCAAACCACGAGAGTAACAGAAAACAGGGATATAAAGGGCTACTAATTATTTACATTTCAGATGTGTGAAATGTTGTCATTTCAATGCTAATGGTTGGATGTAGCATTTTCACATAAAGCATTGTGCAATGATTGAAATTTTTTCTTTCCTATAACTTCAAGTTATGTCTTATCAAAAACAGGTTGTATGCCTTTGAAATTCAATTAATAAAATTTCAGACCATTTTCGAAATTTTCATGGAAATGCCCTTCCGTACGTGAATTGCCCTCGTCCAGATGGACTCCGGTGCTGTTGTAATCCAACAGAGGATGCAAATCTTCCGGTGATCTGGAGGCACTGATGATCCCTTCCCTGTTGTCACCATGAGGGGAATTGTGAGTGTTACACCGTCCACGAGTATCATCCCCGTTGAAAATATGTCTAGGATTGATGATGTTATTTTGGCAACTTCTGCCTTTGTTTCTGTTAAGTTTGATTTTGAACACTTTCGTCCTGGTAGGCTTAGCATGTGTTATGGTGGCTGTGATTTCAAGGAGTGTTGCTGCATGGTCAGTCCGAATATATCCTCGGTTAGATTTACAAGCAATGGTCTATTTGTGAAGACTAAGTCCAAGCAGTTTTTCTCCCGGGTATTTACATGTACTATTTGGTCTAGACCTTAGGCGGCTTTCATGTTCAAAAAAGGGCGTTTAGTGATTTGGCATATCTTACGTTGTAGGGAGTGGGCTTGGTGGAATCAGTTAGCCAGTAAATGTTGGGTAAGTTAAAGTCACCACATAATATGGCACATATCCAGAATGTTGCTGTGGGGTATGATTGCAAAAGGGTGGCAATGGTCTCTCTGACATATATGGCCATGGCGACATCTATGTTAGGGGATGGTAGACACTGACTATGATTTGTGGGGGTTGGTTGCAGGACATTTTCATTTTGCATGATGATATTCCACTTCCAATGTCTTCTGCAATTATCATTGGGTCCACACTCATAGCCAGGCGTTTCAGTCGTTTCGACTTCATGAACGGTATTGTTGCCCTGTCCTTAACATCAGCGTGTATAAACACATTTGTCGTATCGTGCGGCAGCTTTAACCAGGTACCTACCCGTCGCCTTACCAGCTTGTCCAGGCGACGCAGTACCCCCCAGCCTCTAGTTCTCGACAACACCAACCTGTGACGAAGCTTAGGTAAAAGGGACATTCTCAGGAAGCACAGCCGCTGATGGTTAAGGCCGCACTCCCTTGTCGAGATTGTTATGCCAAGATCCTTGTACCCTTGGGAAATGGGTACCGCTGGCAACACTCTGCCTGCGAGAGACAGGAATGGATTTGGGTCACATACCCATTTCTTATCCTTTTAGTTGACGGCAATCCGCAACGTTGTCGATTTATCGGCATTTAGCCTCAGACCGCAGCGCCCCAACGCCTTCTCAAACTGTCGGCAAAGATGCTGGCAGCCAATCGAGCTCTGACAGATGATAACGACATCGTCAGCAAATGCCAGGTGATTGAGGCGAGGGCCCTCACCAGCCACCACGCCCATCTCGGGATCCAGAGACCACAAGGCCCAGTCTATGACGCAGTTGAACAGAAGGGGGGATAGGGGATCACCATGCTTCACCCCTCGGTTCTGCACCAAGGGCCCACTCGACTGGCCGTCGACCTGAAGGACCGTGGAGGCCTCCGTATAGAGGCTGCACAGGAACTGATACAGGGTGCAGGCACTCCCATTATCTCCAGCAGGAGAGAAGCATGTGACACCGAGTTGAAGGCTTTCAAAACGTTGAGAAACGCTACGGACAACAGTTCCAGCGCATCGCGTCTTTCCTTCTGCAGGCATCTGAGGAGAAACACAATGTCCGCAATACCGTCTCACTTCACAAAGGCCCTTTGTCGGGAGTTGAACTCCAGGAGCCCCGAGAGACGACCAGCCAGGAGCTGGTGGAACACCCTCGACACGTACGATGGTATTGCTATGGGCCTGAACTGTCCTGGCTCACAGGGATTTGGCACCTTAGGGATTAAGTTAAAGTGTGCTATGAGGGTATGGGGTTCCAGCTTCCGTATGTCGTCACGCGAGATCTTGTCTAACCCTGCAGCCCCTAGCTTGGTCTTATGTAGGGCGACAAAGATCTCATCAGCCACAATGGTACGCAGAAGGCTCCACAATACCATACCCTGAGGGCGAACGACTTGCTCATCAACCACTGATTCCTCCCCGAATACTCGACTCCAGAAGATCACTTGATCCTCCAGAGAAATACCCAGGGTCATCTCGTTCTGGCATTTGCCAATAAGGATCTTGCGCAAGCACTCATTGCGGTTAGCCCGGTACAACTTCTGTACCCAAGTGTAATCAGCCCTCCACTTCTTTTTACTCATGGGAGCAGCTGGGCCAGTCACCACCCCCAGGTCCGCAGCGTCTCGCCCTATGCCTAGGGCCCTTCCTCTTATGGGCAGTGCCCAGCTTCAGTTCGACCCACTCACGAAACTTCGTCGAACAATTCCTTGTGTTCCCAGCTCAACTGGCCCAGTCGAAAGTCAAGGAACTCCAAGGAGTCCCATCCAACGAAGTAGCCTTGAGTGAGCACAAGCTCTTGGCGAAGGGACTCACGCCAGCTATCGTGGTCCCTCTTCATCTGTTCCTCCCTGCTGGGGTCCGCCACCTCGGGAACATGCTACTCTCACTAGCCGCTATACCGGCAGGAATATCGTCCTGATCGGTATCATTTAACTCATCCTCCATCTGGCTATAGCCCAACTACCTAGGCTAGCCTCATCCTGCCTATAATTCCTTTTTTTCCACACTGTTCTCCCGTTACATCACCGTCCTGGGCAGTTTTACTGATGTCTGGCCGTCTGGGAGTACAAGGCGGAATCGGGGAACCCCATCTTGCATCTCCCTCACCGTCACACTATGGAATTGGGCTTGTCCTTATCTCACACTCGTTGCTACAGTAGCTCACTTCCCTCACACTCCTCGATAACCATCTCGCTCTCCGAGATCTCATGCACTGTCGTCGGCTCACTCGGAGCTGCAATCAGGTACAGAACACAATATATTCCAATGCTGACACGGTAACACCCGTCATACAAACTACCAGGACGAGGCCTTATCAAACTGACGGATTGTACCGTTTCCCCCGTCCATAATTGAAATTACCCGTCCTAATGATGGGTGGACGGGCCTCTAGATAAACCTATGTTGCTTACACAAAAACTATACAGTGATTATTGCAGAAGTCTTGTGGGAATTACAGACGAGCTCACGATCATTGCTATTGTATGTGACATACTTAATTTTACATTGCTTCGTGCAGAACAAAAAATTCTGTATGTCGTGGCGACATTTCCCGATCCTATTTTATGATCATTGTCCACAAGACTACTTATATCTAAAGTTACAGTTTATGTCAACTATAAAGTAAATACTCTGATGGAAGCATAAATAAATAAACACCATGGACGGTAGTGAGCGGGTTCATGAAACTCTTCAAGAAAATTAGTGAAATTAAAAAACATTCGAGGGTACTTATCATATAAAAAACAGCAACAAACGTTGTTTGCTAGATTTGTGATCATTGGCTGATCATATAATATATATTGGATAGACCAATCATTAGGCTTTCTGCTGGCACCACGCTTTCCCGATTCCGACCTTATGAATGAAAATGGGAATTTCTTACGTAGAGCGTAGTAAAATTGGCCTTATTTGGTTATCTACTACAGAGACATGCAGCTTTCCAATGGTAGCCATGCATGAATTGTAAGCTGTGCCCTGATTCGCAGTTCCTAGGTAATCTAAATGCAGCTTACATTTAAAAGGATAATGGTCGCAAATGGGATCTATGCCAGAAATCGAGATAAAAGTTTAATTTGTTATCGATTTTTTACCGATTCAAAAAGATAGCAGATAGGGACAGTGGGAATCTCATTAATCCATTCACAGGAATCTCGTTAATCCATTCATGCGTGTCACTAATTAGATGATGAGGCATTTGGCTAAAACTTTTGACATCGTTTTTAATAATTGTACCCGTACGCCGAGTTACAATCAATACATCACCCGACTAACACCTATGACGTTAACAAGAATATAATCATTGGATATCACAAGAGACACAACCATCACAGAGACTCCACCTAAAATGTACTAGATACATTCAGCGACAAGCATATAATGTACATATACTGACCCCGTGAGCTGTGTACCATCACAAAAGCGGTATCAAAATTGGCTCAGAATTTTAGAACCCTGACCTCAGGCCATGGGAGAAACAGTGTTCTGATAAACACTTGGACCGACCACCTTGGTGGTGGTGCGGCTCACCTTCATACTCGGACCCAAAATCCGGCTGTAAACTTACAAAAGTGCGTGTAGCACTCCACTCCACCCCTGAGTACCTTCACACTCATTGCGGACCAATGAGCCCTGGTGAACCCTAGCATCCTCAGCTCTCGCATGGAGCTTCAACACATGTACACATAAAATTAGTGTGTTTGAGATTGTACGCCAAATTTGAAGGTGTATTACAAGAAAGCAGTCTGAAAATAAACCCAGGCTGCATCACAGACAGATGTCTTTTTCTGTATTATCCATTCTTCTCCGGTTAGCTGTACCATGTGCAAATTTTCCTTGGAAATGACTTCCCTACTCTCATATGCCTGTTACATCGTTCCGGCCGGCGAAGTGGGCATCGCTCTCCCCGTCCCCACCCTCGCGGAATCGTCTACGGATGATGTCCCGTATTGGTGGAGGGTAAGTGGTGGCCCCTTCCCCCAGCTTATTTCCATGCTGCAATAACAGAGACGTTATCATTACATACATGAGCCATTTGCAGTCATTAGTTTGGGCAACAATCTGTACTGTAAGGTTACATTTTATTGCATGTTTTTACTTGATAATAACTATCGGAAGAGGTCATAGTAATATATGCACTGCCAAAGTATCGTTATGTCAACATAAGTACTGCATACTGTCATATATTTGAAGCTATATACTCAGTATTGGTAGTCTTGAGGGTCTTCTTTATTTGCATAAATTATTGGTCCTTACACTACAACTGAAAATGCAGCTTTATGAAAGATTGCCCAGTTTATTATGGCCCACATAACTGGAAATTACATATCATATGGTTTAATAAATTTCATTACATCCTCAACGTTGTGACATATAACATATGTACTGCACTTAACAATGTTACCATTGCTTACACAAAAACTATGCAATTATTATTGCAGAACTGTGCACTGGAAACAGGATAGAACTCATGTTCACAATTGGTGTTACTCAGAAAAATTAGGATACCAGAAGAATCTTTATACCACAGAAAATATAATTACAGTGTATACGTCATGTCTACATGTTCCATAGTGGCATATGGTGTGCCTCAATCCTTTTGGACATCACACCTTACAAGACAAAGCAAAATTCATTATAGAATTATACTTTTATAATTATACGTTTGCATAAATTCTTTATCTAGGTGCGTATATTGAATCATTTCACATTACCTCGGGCATATAATGTTAAAAAACATTGCAACTACGTCGCCAGAATAGCGTGTAGGTCTGAGCCGATGTGGCCGTGCATTACTCTCACACCGAGGTTAAGATCGACAAAAACGTATGAATTATGTTAACAAACAATCAGGCGCTACTTTGGCATCAAACGTGCTAAAAACGCAATAATTTTATAACATCTCTACAATCCAGGGTCTAGGATAACACATATTTAGCTGAAATAAGAATAGTTGTGCGCTAATGTAATTTAGTCAACCAACATTTTGACATGATCCCTGATGCCGTTTACCGGAGCTCTTGAAGAAAACGCGTGTTTCATATTAAAATTTCCTGTAGTGTTGTGTTTCCTGGAGTATAATTAAATTGTTTTACATTTCTTACATGAGTTAGTCTCATCACAAAGCATTTTTCACGGTTAAACTGGATTTGCCAGTCATGTTGTTGATTTCTCTGCACAGGACATAGTCATCTGCAAACAGACGAACTGTGGAGTGGATATTGTCAGGTAAATCATTGATGTATATAAGGAAGAGAAGAGGGCCTGGTACCGTGCTTTGTGATTCACCAGATTTAACATGGGTCCAGGGGGAATGTTCTCCACTGACCACCACTCTTTGTTCAGGGCATATGATGAATTTTCGAAATCCAGGCATGTGTTTTGTTGTTTATGCCATATCTCTATAGTTTGTTTAGGAGCCGGTTATGGGGGACAGTATTGAATGCTTTTGATAAGTCCATTATGGTCATGTCTACTTGTTATTTATTATTTAGATATTTGGAACTGTGTTTCAGTTCAGTGTTTACTGCGGAAGCCATGTTGTTTGTCAGATAAAACTGAGTGTTGGTCAAGATGGTCCATTATGTTAGAGTAGATAATGTGTTCAAGGAGTTTGCAGCAAATTGAAGTTAGGAAGATGGGACGGTAATTTGATGGAAGAGTTCGACCTCCCTTCTTAACGATTGGGGTGATGTTGGCTTGAAACCATGAGAGGGGAAGTTCACCTGTGGTGATTGATCTTTGAAAGATTACTCTGAGGGCTGAGGCTAATTCATTGGCAGCAATTTGCAATATTCTTGCTGGTACGTCATTGAGTCCTGAAGATTTGTTTCTTTTTAACTGGACCATTTTGTGGTAAGAAACGCTTTTTCGGTAACTGAGAGGACCTCGTTGGCGAATCTCATTTGCAGGCTGTGACCCTCTTCGTGATGACCAAGATGTTGTGCAGGGGCACTGAGAGCAGCAGGCAACTCTTGAAACTCCTGTAGTTGGTTGTTTCTTTGTTCCACTTCCATTGAATCATGCTTTCGGACGGCATAGATCAGATGATCCATGCCTTCCATAGGTGTTTGGCTGGGATTGAGATAATTAGTCAGCGATTTTCCGAGAAGAAGGGAGTGCTTGACTATTGGGACAGAAGCTGCTTTGTCTGGAAATAGAGGTACGATGCCAATGTTGGCTCTTGGCTTCTCGTTATCATCGGATTGTAAAGAAGACTTAAAAACCATCCCAGGTTTAACTCGCTGTTAGCCAACATCAGTAAATGCGTAATACACACATATTGTTAATTTAGTTAAATGGCCGATATGAAGGTCATTAAAGGTCAAATGAAAAATGTTTCATTAAATTGAAAACCCTGTCCACATACTTATGTCTTGATATATATGTGTCGGTTCTAGGAGGTAAAGTTCACAAGATATAGTGACATTAGTTTTGACGGGCACCATCTTGAAAAATGGCGAATGTTGACTGTTGGTCAAGGTCAAAAAGTAAAATATTTGAAATAGTTACCCCAAAATACGTATATTTTGACAAAGGTGTTCGTCTGCCAATCCCTAAAAATATCTCTTTAAAAATATGTAAGCAATTTGATTTGACCTCCGCCATTTTTCAAAATGGTGGCTACAAAGGTCGCCTGTAAAATGTATGACAAATTTGAAATAATTATCCACTTGCTGCTAGAATGTGGTCGCAGGTACTGGTTGAAGGACATTGGCACTTATCCCCCAGACTACCCTCTGCCACAAATGATCCCATCTCTAATACATGATTTACTCTACCTTCCTGATGATATCTTTCAAGGTTGTCACCAAGAGGGGAATTGTGAGTGTTTTACCGTCCACAAGTATCATCCCAGTTATCCCCTTGTGTCTTACACTTCCTACGGTAATCATCTTCCCTTCCATCATGTCAACTGTTATGTTTGAGAGCCCTGTATCTTCCACGTCATGTGCCCTCTCCCCATCATGCCTGATATCACGTTGAAGTTTGTCAGTGCACAACGTCTGACATGAAATATCTGTCCATGCTCTCGGCTTGTTGCCGGGGTTATTTCCGGGGTGATTGCAGGGGTTGTTGCCAGGGTGATTGCAGGGGTTATTGCCGGGGTGATTGCAGAGGTTGTTGCCAGCGTAGTCGCAGAGGTAGAGATTCTCGTTCTCAGACATTGTGCGGTGTCAGATGTTGCGTGGTTGACCAGTTCAATCAGAATCAACTTTACTTTGAAGATAAATCATTGCTCTTCCAAGTATTGATACACACTGCCGAATTAATAACAATGAGTCCTCTAAAACTAAGGTAAACACAAGCATTTCTGTCGCGGTCATCTTTCTTTGGTTACACAAATCACCACCAAGAGTTATTATTTATTGTCTTTGCTTTAATAAAATTGTCTATTATTTCCAAGGCATCATCAATGTAATAATCCATGTGAATTAATGCACACATTAATGGGAGAGCAACAGGATCCTGTATTCCCACACAGACCTAGTGATGTCATATGTCAATATCATAACAAACCATGTTGGCAACAAGTTTGGAAGACCATAGTGGATATGAACTTGTATACCACATGAAGTTGACTTTGTTTTGCTGGAACCTGCTTACATATGTGGGAAAATTAGAGACATTGCCACTGTTGAAACAACTGATCAGATGGCTCTGCAAATCATCTTCTTGAAACTCCCACATCAACTTCTTTTGATTGATTGATTGATTGAATTTAATATAAAATGTAAAACATTGTACAAATATACATAAATATAAATACAAAGTACATTAAATATAAGGAAGACCCAAAAACGTGCAAGCACTTATTTCCACTGTGGTCCCTGTATAGACAGATACAGACAAATACATGACAGACATTGACAGAACATAACAAATATAACAATACTAAAGCAACAATAATAAATTAAGTGGGATAAATAATTAAATACAGACATTGATAATTACAATTAAAAAAGGAGGAAATAATCTGATTACAAACACCATAGGTCATTTGTAAAACCCTGTCGTTTATTACAGAAAATGATTACAACAAATTATTTATTAAAAATTACGCCGTAAATTACATTCATCTGCAACATCACCAAAAGCACACCCGGCAGAATTGAAACATGTTGGTGATGGCGTACAGGCTGCAGTCAGATCCCTTTATGTGGTTGCTGAGAGAAGGAACCAGTATGTCTAGTTCCCACCAATAGATCCAGGTATATGAGCTAGCTGTATCTGAAGTGAGGCTGGTGAGACTCTCTGAAATGAAGTAACCCACTGAGAATGTCCAGTGTGGTGGACCTGGACAGACGGTGCTCGAGAATTCTGACCCAGGGCTGTTTCTTGTCACAACTGTGGACGAAGGTACACTGTTGCATGCCATGCCATTTAGTGCAGGAAACTGTGTTTGCATCATTTTTTGTGCAGCACTAATTACATTTAATCTAACCATTTCCCACCCTGAATTGTGTATTAATTTTGAGATGACAGATTAATCCTTCTGTTCATCGCAAACTGCCCTGACACTTGGTCAGGTTTGCAACAAATAAAAGTGACACAGGGTTGTGGGTGAACTTGTAGAACACCTGCATTGTTTTAATGTTATAAATAATCACCATCCATAGAAAACATGTAAATCATTTTTTTTAAATCGCCACATAACAATGCAAACTCCCATGATCTACAAGTCAAGAATACCTACTAACTAACATCTACAAGAACAAGAACAAGATGTTTATTTTATGACCCCAAAATAAGTACATGAATTCAATAATCATAAGGTGAAACATAGACAAAACGTCATATATCAGTAATTTAAAACAGTGAAATGGGGGTCAGTGACTCCTGTTCAGACTGAAAAGTCGCTATCACAGGAGCCACTAGTAGTAATTATACATTTAGTTAACCTCTCAATATACGTATGTATAGTATTTTTTACTTCAATAGTAATTTTTTCATCAATACGATTTGTTTTCTCTTAATAGTTTATTCTATCTCTGATGCATGTGTAGATACTTCTCTGTAGTATAAGTAAGTAGAAATAATTAAGTAACAATAAAAATACATATAACAACTCATTGCATCTATCCAATACATCTATACAATAACTAACTACAAACATAAGTAAAACAGTTAATATGGGATGGTGGGTGGGAGCTTAAAATAATGGTAAAATTAACGTAACAATGTCGATGGCGATCGATGAGGTTGTAGATGTGGCTACTTAAGCAAATGGAACCGAATTGCCACCAAACACCAGTTTAAATAGGCACTGCCCGCACCGTGCAAACAGCTGATTGGCTACTGGCCACGGCTTAGTACGATTGGGCCGTGCCCTACGAAATTAAGATTTGATTAAAAGTACATAGTATTGCAAAGAAACCACCCAATCCCACCGACCCTGATTAATACATAATTTGAATATTTAAATTCTCACATAAAGGGAGTGATCCCAACACCTATGTTGAATTTGTGTTTAGTTAATATCTGAGTGGTCATTGCCAGACTTACTGGTCTGACCGTGAACATCTATACTATCTGCATCATTGTCATCTTCAACTAACTTATTTGGCTTCTTGAGACTAAGCTGCTTTTTCCCTTGTTCAATCTTCTTATACAGTCGCGCCTCGCTATAACGCGACTCGCTATAACGCGAATCGGCTATAACGCGGTCGGTCGTGGACCCCAAATTTCTGCCGCCAGGGGGAAAATGGGCGCTACAGCTAACAATAACGCTGTAATTAACTGTCACTTATTTTATGAAATCCTCATATTTGTCTTGTACAGGTGTATCTAGAAACAATTTAATGATATTAAGAAATTTAACACAGAAGTACAACTGCGTTGCTGAGTTCATTGTTTGTTGTGGCTTCTGTTCTGCTATCGTTCTGCTTCTGTTCAGCTTCGCGACACCAATCCAATTGTTTTTCAAACCGATCTATTGTGTAACCAGCGCTTGGTTTGTGTGGTAATTTCTTAAGTGTTTGTTTAAAACGTTACCAATTCCTTTGATTGCATTTAATTAACTTTAGGCACAGTAAATTTGGTACAAAGTCCTGTTTGTTTGCGCCGATATCAATCGCGTTTGTCTCCTGCCAGTTCGCTGTGGCTTCCGCGAACAGGCGCCTTCGCCGGCTTATAAATGGCAATTAAATTGCTTACGAATCGGGCGGTGACGAAAAATAATTATGGTACTGAAATGGCAGGCTATAGTTATGTTATGTTTTCTTCACTACGTATACGAAAAAATATTTACTTCTGCGCAAATATACGAATTCGTCAACTGCGTGTGAACCGCAGTAGCCTCGAACCACCGTGAATTGCATTATAAATCGGCACGGTAAATGTGCGATCTAAATTTATATTTTGGGATTTATTAAAAGATGAAATTAAGCCAATAGTGAGCGCAATTAGTATAAGTATTAATATTTGACCGACTTCGGCAACATGTCAATTCATTTGTGCGTTTCGGCTGCTGAGTTCAAGGTTATTTTAGACCGCGACCGCGTACTGTGTTATCGCTCCGCCTCAGTTCGCATCGCCAGACGAGGCGCGTTGGCTCTGAAATTAATTCAAAACTGTACACCATTCGCAAGATTTACTCAGTTCAACATTCGACAGTGTATATTATTTTAACGTAATACACATTTACGTTGGTTTCAATGTCAGTTAGTTTTATAAATCACGCATACACCGCGCAACCAGCACATTAGCTTCGGTTGCTGTTGTGGCGTTTTGGGGGTGGTGGCGCCCCTGGCGGAATATAATCTATAACGCGCCTCGTTTACAACGCGGTTCCATTTCGTGGACCCCAACAACCGCGTTATAACGAGGCGCGACTGTACCCACCATGTTACCTGGAGTTAGTGCATAATCTTTATGTGAGGAAGATGAGTCAGGATCAATTGTTTGTTACTGTTTCAAATGTTATGTGAAGTGTCGATCTGTTATGAACACTATAGGGAGTTGAATAGTTCATGAGGGTGACTGGTTTGTTAGACTGATCTGCTACGCTAATGTCTTTTGGGCCATTATGCTGTAGACCTGTTGCAGTCAAGTCAAACAACTTACCAGAATCAGGAGCAGGATAAATAATTAACTGTCTTTGTGGCTGATTAACGGCAAAAGAGTTTCTGAAAGATACTGGAACTGTTGTGCATCCATCCAAACAAAGTTTACGAATGCTGTGGGGTCCTCCACTTTAATTTCCTTCATCAGAGCATGAAATGTGCTGAAATGTTGGCGCTGCACAATGCATAGGCGAATCCAACATCTTGTTTGTTTCTTTAGGTTTTTTTTCTTTTCTTTTCTTTGTCATGAATTTGCTGCAGTACAGTCTTCACAACTTACTGCACTTGGCGACAGAAACACCCATTGACAGTAGTTCCATGTAAAGTAAATGGATGTTGTCAGTGTAACCAATATGACCACCTCTAACTTCCTGTGTCTCAATAACCACTGAAGCCTGGTCTCTTAAGAGCCCTGGCTTCTTTTTGTAAATTCTTATATTTTTAAACCCATTAATTTTTAACACTCAGCCATCTACACTGTCATTGAGCTGTGAAATCTGAGAATCCTTTCTACCACAAATGTTGCACACTGTTATCATGTTCAACCACCCAAAATATTTCCCAATATAGGACCTATACTTCGATGGATGTTTTGATCAAAGACACACAAATGTTTACTTGTACGCCATGATAGCATCTCTCAAAAAACAGTGCACTTGCGGACATGTGCATTAAGTGTCGGTGTGGCAGACCTTCGTTATAATGTTTTAGTTCTTGATAACCTTAGTAAATACATCACATGTGGCAGAAGTAAACTATGAGATTGGACAAAATGCCATACCACGTCATTGGGGATTCCTAGTAGAGCGCTAACTATGGAAACACCGATGACAATGTGTCATTAACAAAATCTAAATAAAGCGCTGTAGTGAAACTGAAAACGGTGCATCGTGAATCGCGATCTATCCATTCTTAACGGAAGGTGCTGAAGTACGCTACAAACATCTCCCCGTGCTGTATCTTGTCACTGAACTGTGGGCGATGGTACAATCTTGCTTGCCATTTACTCTGGAAAACTGCTTTCACATCAGTTCATGTTCAGCATTGATTGTCATCTAATCGTTTCCCACTCTGAATTGTGTATTCATATTGCGATGATAGATACAGTGAGGAAACCCAAAACCTACATTGAAATTGTGTCTGCTGATTATCTGAATGGTCACTTATTGATTTGATCCTTAACGTCTATAGCATTGGCATCATCGTCATCTACTAACTTATTTGGCTTCCTAAGACTAAGCTGCTTTTTTCCACGTTCATTCTTCTTACCTCATGTATTGTGTGCGGCACTTAATTGTGCAGGCACAATGTCCTGCAGTGTCACAGGTGGAGCCTGATGGCTGATGGCAGTGACGGGCGTCTCCTCAACGAGGTGCTGGCTACATGACTGCTGTATTCGGACACTCGCTATTTTTTAGTTGTGTCAACAACGTCGTTTATATCCTACATTGCATTGTTCAAAAAATAACTCGACCCAACTTGTAACTACTATTATAATAAAATGTCATAAACACCTAGCAAACTAGCAAGAGCACAAACAAACTCTAAACATTAATTCAGTTACATGACAAGCTATGTGCCATGTAAACTCCCCAAAATGTAAAGGGTTAAACCCTTTCGTCCCGCCGGCATTTGCGTAGCAACCAACGTCGCGCAATGTTGGTCGTAAGCAGCCAGCGACCGAAACTGGTTAGAATACGTCAAATCCTCAAATTGTAATAACAAAAATAACTTTTAATTTCATCCATTAAATGTACTAAGATAATTAACTGCACATTAAATGGAAAAAATAATTATTCCAAACATGGACAGAACCGGCAAGTTCCTATCTTGCACTTTCGGAAATTGGCGCGTAAACAATTAACACTTGTTTTTCCTGGCTAATTGGCGCGTATAACAATAATGCATACACGGAAATTTCAAACAGATTCGTAATTCGGCGAAAACAGAATCATCCCTGCTCACAGTAGGTACTCCAAACTGATTTTTCAAATGTGACCTTCATGCTGGATTCTATCATAATAATATAGAACTTTTTATTCTCATTACAGTGATGCAAACTTCATCTATGTAGCTTGATTAGAAGAAAAGTTATGATTTTTTAAACATTGACTATTTTCCGGCTTTTTACATCCTCGGCTTAAATTGATGAAACTGCATATTTTGCCAGTTCACAGACAAAAACCAGTGTTGATTTTGCATTAATTTCTGTTATAAAAATTAAGTATGTACTATTTACTTTAAGACTATTTTTTTGCAAGTTGATAGGCCAGTAAAAACTTGCAAAAATATGAACTTGATAACAGCGAATTATAATAATTGTGCCATTATTTTCCGACATGCCATTTCAAGAATCTTAAAATGAGCATATCTCTGCTCCTAATTAAGCTAGAAAGGTGAACCATATATCACTGGAATCAGAAAAAGGAGCTCTTTTAACTAATGGAAGTGTTTAACCATTAAAAGGAACCTGAATATTTACCGTTTTACTCAAAAGGTTTATTTATGCGATCATAGGCGTTGGTGATGTCCTGTACTGCTTCGACTTACCACAGCCGACAGTTGTTTCCAACAGGTGAAATGTCTAAGTTCCACCTGAACACAAATTCAGCAGAAGTGGAACACACATCATCAGCCAACGGAAGTAGGACGGGTGGCCCTTGGCTTTGGTTAAGTACTGGACTGTTGCTGTGCCCTCAGACTGTACTTCAGTGACCTGACCGATGTAGAAATTGGAGTCGTAGAAGACTGCAACCCACTCCCCTTGTCTCGTGAACTCATAGTGTCCAGCGTCAGTCTCTGGCTCAGCAGCTTCAACCACTAGCTCAGCAACGTCAGCCGCTTGTTCTGCATCTGGGGCTGGTGCAGGCACTTGTAGCTGTGCATCTTCTTCCTCAGGCAGGTGGAGTTCAAGGGCTCTTGTAAGTTCAGTCACAGTCCCAGCTAGTTTCAAGGTACCCTTCCTGCGCAGCACTGTCTTCTGATATCTGATCTCATCCCTGAGAACTTCTTTCACAGCAGAACTGCTGACACTGTCATGAAGCTTTCCGATCAGCAATCTCACGTCGAGTTTCTTCTCACAGGGACCCCCATGAACAATGACTTTTCGGATTAAGTCAGCACGTTTTCTGGCTACTTTGGCTTCTTTGAGGTGCTTCTTTCTCTCATTTTCCAGGAGTTTTTGTCGTATCTTGAGTTTCACAAGCTGCTCCTGTCGCTTATGATGGTGCCGCAGAAGCTTGCCTTTCCTGCGAGCAACTAACATCAGATGTGCAGCTTCTACCGCTGGTTTGTTGTCAAGCCACATGGAGGTCCTGTTTTGGTGTAGCATCTGAGTTGTTGATCTGAGGTGCAATGAAGCATGACGCCTCTTACCCATGTCAAAGTCCATCTCACCAAAGACGTTTTCACCAATCAAGTTGGTAAGAGGACAGTGGTCTAGAGTTTTCTGCAAGTCTGGATTCAACGGGTGGCCATACTGCCCTGTCTGCAGAAAATCCTTCAGCTGGGTTCTTGTAGTGATGAGAATATCTGGCATCATCATGCCCAAGGCATGCATGACAGCAGCACTGTGTTCTGCTGCAAGAGCAAACTCCATGACTGCTGTCTTCAGCGGTGTGTCCACTTCAAACTTTCCATCAAACATGCCTTGATAATCCATGCTCAGAAGATCACTTTGATCCTCTCTCCATCTGTTAAAGCAGCCCTCCATCTGTTGCACATACTTGTGGAAGTCTGTGTACTTCTCTTTGCTCTCCAGGAGTTCCCAAAATGGACCTGTCACTCTCAAGTACAGAAGTGCAATTGCACACACCAGGGCAAGCAAAGTGTTGTCACCACAATCAGCTGCTACGCTTTCAATCTTCAGGTTGGAATGTGACAAGTAGCCCTTGCTCAGGAAGGAGCGTATGTCATCATGGTGGTAGATGATTGCTGCTGCCCCCAAGAAGTACGAATTGAAGCGATTCGAGCGGTAGCTAGTCATGCAGCTCTTTTTTCTAGCTTCTTCGCAGAAACCTAGCCATTCAGCTCTGCAGCCATTTTTTTCGTCGCCACGTGGACCAAGAATGTCAGACGCAGTCCTGATGAGGCGGGACGTGGCGTTTTCAGTCTTCTTAAACCGCTGAAACTTAGTCAGCTTGTCTCGTCCAAGCTTTTGGTTGTTCTCCTGTATTGTTTCCTCAATCTTCCGCAAGGCTATTTCGGAAGCCCGGCTAAGTCCAAGGAGAAAATGGGCATTGCAATGTAAAAATTGTAATCTTGCATCATGCCCCAGCTCTGACTGAAGGAAATGTTCCAGTTTTCTGTCAAAGCATTTCATCACGGAAGCTCTGTCACTCATCACACTGGTCAGGTTTGACAGCAAGGAATGGAACACCTGATTCTTCTAATCCTCAGATTTGTCTGAGCTATAAATGTCTGTGATTTCTTCAAGAAGTTGAACGGTTATCTCAAGCAGAGTCGAAGCATCCTCAGTGGCAACAGTGGCAAGGCCAAGGCTCAGTGTTTCTCCGGAGTCAAGGCTGATCTGATGGCCAACAATCTTCATCCCGTTTCTGGAGGTTCCATCACTGTGGAAGGTGAAATTATCCACACTTAGCATTTTTTCTGCTGCTTGATATTTCGCAAGCACATGACCTTCATCTGCTACATTTAGTGCAGTCTGAAGACATGGTATGTCTTTATCTGCAATGTCAGTGTTAAACAGATTCTTTGCAACTGCTTTGATTACAGTTCCACATTTGCTCGCTGATACATTTCCAATGCCTTGCAGATCGAGGAGCGTGCGTCTCATGTTGTCGGAGAATCGATTGTTTTCTTCTCTTACTGGAAAGGGTACATACCCCTTTCCTCAGCACTATGTACATAGTTAATGATCTCAGTGAGGCCTTGGACTTGCTGCGTAAGATTTTCAATTTTCCTTCGGAGTTTTTGCATGTTTTTGTTGGCCTTTAGAAGCTTCAGTCTCTCAGCTGTTGCTCTCCGCTTCTCAGCAGTGAGATGTTCCTGAACTGCTACAGGTTGACGGAGCATACGTTTTGAAGCCTGTAGTTTGTTTTTCATCTGCTTCAGCTGCTGTCTCAGTCGCTGCAATTTGGCTGGCTGCAATCCCTGAATCAGATTTTTTTGCTGTCTATTTTTCTCCTGCAATTTGTTGATCTCTTGTTGCAGTTGCTTGTTATGATCCTGTTGCTGTAACATTTGTTTTCTTGCATCTGATAAATCTTGGATTGTAGCTTTGAGCATAGCAATCTCCTCCATGCGTTTTACAGAACGCTCTGCTAACAATGCATTTTCCTTCTTCAGCTTATTCTCAGTGTCTCTGGCTGGTGGCAGAATCTTGTTTTTTTGTTGTGTTTGAGGTTGGTACACCCGGAAAGGAGTTGCAAGGAAGACTGCAAGGTTTTCTGGCTCCTGTTTCTTCTTTTTCATTAATGTGTGATAAGAGGTTATCATCTGTTTCAAGCTTTTTTTGACCATTTGATCTGATTCAGACCACTGTGTTAACTTCCTAATCCACTCAATGGTGAACTTCTCTGGCAGATGTTCCTTACTTCGGAAGTTTTCTATATCTACAATGACTTCTTGTGTTACTGGTTCATCCGCTGGAATAGATGCTGAGACACTCTCTTGCATGAGTTGTTCTCTCTTCAAACCCATTCTATACAGTGACGGTGACACAAAATCAAAGTCAATTCTCTCCTGCAGGAATGATTCAATGTCTGCCCCTTCTTGGTGCAAGCTCTGGATCCTTTTCAGCAGCCGATCAAGTACACGACCCAGTCGATTTGAGGGGTAGCTAACACTGGGGAAGAGTCGCTCAAACCATGCAGCAACCTAAAAATAAATACCTATTTGATGCATGTGTGTTTGTGCATTTGTGTGTGTATATATGTATATGTATATGTATGTATGTATGTATATAATTATTTTATATATATATATATATATATATATATATATATATATATATATATATATATATATATATATATATATAATTTGCATGATAGATTTGCATAATATGTTGTGAGTGAATAATTGCATTGTTAATATTGTTATTCCCTATTCAAACCAAGCAGCAACCTAAAAATAAATACCTATTTGATGCGTGTGTGTGTGCGTGCGTGCGTGCGTGCGTGCGTGCGTGCGTGCGTGCGTGCGTGCGTGCGTGTGTATGCATGATAGTTTTGCCTAATATGTTGTGAGTGGATAACTTTTAATATTTTTATTCACTATTCAGAGCTGTTTACCATAGTAAAACAGTGATATTACTGCTAAATGTGTTTGCTTTTTACTTTTAGTTGTGTTCATTATAATATTACTAACATACTCCTGCTACAAGATGTGAACTTGATGTAGAGTCCAAACTGCCATTTAATAACTCACATCATTAGAACTTTTGCTGCCTTCATATTGAAGCAACTTTAGCTGCAGAAGGAGGCGGTTAGTCAGAAATACTAATTCTGGCAGAGCAGGAGGTCTACCTCTTCCTTCAGGAAGTAAGGTTCTCCTGAGCTGTAAGTAGGTCTCATCAGCTGAAAATATCTTTAACACTTCAGGTTCTTACTAAGACTGTGCTGAAAGTGAAAACCATATTTGGCAGCTAGTGTCCACTACATGTCTAATTATAAATATGTGTTACTGTCAGACAATAGTATTGAATACTTTTGTAAGAAAATGAAGTAAACAAATATAACCAGAACATTTTCACTTCAATTAAGAAACTAGCAATATAATAACTCAACAGTAATATTCTAAGGTCTAGATTGTAGATAAATAGATAACTATGTATTTATTTTATTGTTTAACTTAGCTTAAGCAGTGAGGAACCTCAATTATTCAGTTACTGAAAACACTAGGTTGGCTGCTAAGTATGAAGAAGACGCAGCAAGTTTTTGCAAGAATAAATAACGCATGCCTGATTTAATATTTGAAACCACAATTATTGTTATTCTGTGGCATATCTTATTATTCTAGTGCCGCTGTGTTGGTCATGAGCGTATCATTCATTCATGATTGACGTGAACGAACGACGGCCCACGGGGAGCGTTTACTCAGGTCACGTGACAATACAAAACGGCATTTTTAATTTTATCATCATCCACAACACGTCAATAAATGTCATGTATATATATATATACACCCTAAGTTATTCCCTTTCAGATTATTGCCACAGTTAAATTATACGTAGCGGAAATTTAATTAAAATAGATGTAGTCTGACCGGACCGTAACGAAAGACAAGTAGCGTTTGTTTACATTTATGCGCTCGTGTAATTTTAATATTTCTCGCTGTACTAAACACATTTCTGTACTAAAAGCCTATTGACAGGGAAGATATATTATAAAACTTACTGGCAAAATACTTCATCCACTGTGGACATACATCTTCTGCCGAACTCGACGAATTTTCTTCGCCGGGCCGGTTCGGGGACGTGCGTTCGGTGCCCGCCATAACAGATGACGCGTCGAACGAATTTTTGCATACATGACCTCATTTCTTGGGTCTGGTGATTTGCGGCACAGAATTTAATCGACTATTTCATATGAAATTCTGACAGATAAAAGTCTGACATATAATAGGATAGGAGATGAGTTTGATGTTTTTATTTGATCTGGTTGAAAACTCGTTCGACATTTTCCAAACGAGTTTCTTTGCCAGTTTCGCGGCATTCACGTCGCCAAATTTAGTTTCAAAATGAGGCTTGGAATCTCCTCTCTCACGTCAGTGGATGATATATTTAGTATCTGGCCAAGGCGCCAATCACCAGCCGTTTCAAAACGTCACTCATTCAAGAAACACGCGGACAGTTTTTGCGGCAGCCGCGCAGAGGAGCCGACAGTGCGTCACTTTAAAAAATAATTAAAATTACTTATCCGTCACCACCAGCAATAAAACTCACACAGATGAAAAGATAACACATCAGACTGTTATAGGTAAATTGTTTTATTAAACAGCAATGCACATGAAGCATATGGATGATGGTAGAACAATGCACAAGTAGGCCAATCCACACTGTTGACTGCATAGGCGTGACGTCGGTTTGGAGTACCTACTCACAGCGCCAATATTGTGCGTGGCAATTACTTGAGCAGACGTGGTTGCATAACGATGGCTCCTTGATTCGGACCCTCGCTATTGTTCAGTTGTGGCATTTATAGGGTGTGGATGATTGTTAGGGTGTAATGCGGTCTTACTTGGTGTGTGTATTCTGTAGTGTAGATCCGGACTATTTTCATGTGTGCTCCACCCTACACATGTTACCTGGAATTAGTGCATAATCATTATGTGAGGAAGGTGAGTCAGTATCATTAAGCAAACTGTTCGTTAACACTTCATATGTTACATGAAGCATTGATTTGTTACAAGCAGGATGGGGATTTGAACAGTTCACATGGGTGACTGATGTGTTCTAATGTTATACTGTAAACATGTTAACTTGGCTGTCAAGTCCAACAATTTACCGGAATCAGGAGCAGGATTTATTTCATAACCATTGGTCCATGGCTACTTCAAACACCAATTGTTATCTACCCGAATCCTGCTGTTCCATTTGAGCTGGGAAAGGTTTATATTTCTGTTTTCAACTGCTGTTGATAACCCAGTGCTGATTCTCGCTGCTAGAATGTGGTCACAGGTCCTGGTTGACCAACTCATCATGCTCAACCCCCGACTATCACAGTCTCTACCGCTGCCAATGCACTGTTTTTTTTATCATCTTTAGTAATTAATTAATCTTATGTCATATTGTTTTAGCATAGTTATTCCAATATTATATATTATTTTAGCTACTGTTTACATATTTATATACTTGATTTTACTCTATACATGCATTACTATGTGACTTAAATATTGTGTTTTTATGCAACCTCCAAAGTGCAAGATGTATTTCCACTCTATGATTGGACAATAAAATTATTATTATTATTATGATCCTTTACACTCTAAAAACAACTTTAATCACTCAAGTGTCCTACAACTAAACATACACAGTTGAACAATAACATAATACAATAATAGCGAAAATAACATCATTAAACAGAAACAAGCGACTGCACATGATGATATGCATACTCCAGGATTATGTCCAGAGAGAGGCTCATGAGTTTGGATAAAAGGTGGCCGCATAGGTGCTGCCACCTGGCCAATACGTTGTTATTCAGCTGTCAACTTTTCTGTACGAACTCACCTCCAAGTGCTTCGCCAGCCCCATTCTACAGAGGCCACATTGATTGTCTATCATGTATATATCCTATATTTGTATTCAATATTGTTTCGGACAATCAGTCAATAAAGCAGCTTGTTAATAATTAACTTCCATAAGCCCAAACGAAGGCACCTGCTCGCGGGCTGAAGGGACGTAGCAGCTGACCAGCTGAAGACAGAGCCCTGAATGAAACACATTCTGGTGTCTTACGCCAGTTCCACTGGCACCAATCATGAACAGTCATACAACATCCCATCTCTGATACATGAGTTACCCTGCCTTCCCTGGGGTTCTCTGTGATATGTTTCTCTATGGTTCACTGCGTTGTTCAATTGGCATGTCATCAACTACAGTCACATTACCCTGACTCACTTGTCCGCCTGCCTCATTTGTGGTCACTTCCTGTGCACTCTCTGCGGTCATTTGTATAATTCTGTTGACAATTTCCTTTGGCTGACAAAATATTCTTAGGCATAACACTACCTTCTAGGTGACAAACGTCAGACTTGTGTCTCCCTGCAGGAGTATACAACTACATACACCAGCAAAGTCCCTCCTAATCTCAGCTTTGAGAGTTCTGAATGAAGCATCTGAACACAATCACACCAACTGGCACCTTTTCCACTGCAACAAGTCTTTAGTGACACAGCTCATGCTCTCGGAGATATTGCTGGATTGCCAGAGTACGGATCATGTAAGTCGAGGGGAGTCTTGTCAAACTATTAAAAGAACTGACCTAACTCCTCTTACCTGCCGTTACCTGAAGTTTATCATTCAGATCTTCCTCTGAATCATGTGGTAAAAAGCAGACACTTGTCCTAGATGTCTGTCGATGATTTGTCCGATAGGTGTGGTCGCCGTATAGATCCTACGTTGGTGTGTCGCTAACTCTGTGATCTTGTGGCGTGCTTGGTATGCATGTATTAAGGGTTTATATAATGGGGCGGGTTAAGTGTGTGCAGTGGTGTGTGGAAGGGCTAGTTTGTATGTGATGTGCAGTGCTGCCGACTGGTGACTACCACACTCCTCCCCCTATAATTATGTAATCATATAATATATATATATATATATATATATATATATATATATATATATATATATATATATACATATATAATATATATATATATATATATATATATATATATATATATAGCTATATTTAAAGAACACAATTTCGTCTTAATTATTTATTTAATCATATCAGTAATAAATTAGAAAATTATAATTTAACTTTCTCATTTACCAAATCTATTTTGATAATTACTCATTTTAGTGCTTATAAATACAAAACTAATTGAACATGGTGAAAATGAAAGTTTTTACATAATTCCTACCAATGACAATACAAAATAACAGTATAAACATTAAGTGTCAGTCACATCCATGACCATTCAGTGCAGATGCAATGTATAAGCTCTCAACGGGGAGCACAAGCGGGCTGATGCTTAGACTTTGACTTAGACTTTGTAAAATGCTCGTGAGTTGAGGGTGGCCACATGGAGCACTGTCCCAAATTGGTTAAGCAGCGAAGCGATATAGCCTGCTTAGTGCACCACCTCGTAGGGGTGCCCACGGTTGTGGCCTTGTGGTGACAACAGCGAAGTGATATAGCCTGCTTAGTGCACCACCTCGTAGGGGTGCCCACGGTTGTGGCCTTGTGGTGACAACAGCGAAGTGATGTAGCGTGCTTGGTGCACCACCTTGTAGGATGCCCACGGTTGTGGCCTTGTGGTGACAACAGCGAAGTGATGTAGCCTGCTTAGTGCACCACCTTGTAGGGGTGCCCACGGTTGTGGCCTTGTGGTGACAACAGCGAAGTGATGTAGCGTGCTTGGTGCACCACCTCGTAGGGTGCCCACGGTTGTGACCTTGTGGTGACAACAGCGAAGTGATGTAGCGTGCTTGGTGCACCACCTCGTAGGGTGCCCACGGTTGTGGCCTTGTGGTGACAACAGCGAAGTGATGTAGCGTGCTTGGTGCACCACCTCGTAGGGTGCCCACGGTTGTGGCCTTGTGGTGACAACAGCGAAGTGATGTAGCGTGCTTGGTGCACCACCTTGTAGGGTGCCCACGGTTGTGGCCTTGTGGTGACAACAGCGAAGTGATGTAGCGTGCTTGGTGCACCACCTGGTAGGGGTGCCCACGGTTGTGGCCTTGTGGTGACAATAGCGAAGCGATATAGCCTGCTTAGTGCACCACCTCGTAGGGGTGCCCACGGTTGTGGCCTTGTGGTGACAACAGCGAAGTGATGTAGCGTGCTTGGTGCACCACCTTGTAGGGTGTCCACGGTTGTGGCCTTGTGGTGACAACAGCGAAGTGATATAGCCTGCTTAGTGCACCACCTCGTAGGGTGCCCACGGTTGTGACCTTGTGGTGACAACAGCGAAGTGATGTAGCGTGCTTGGTGCACCACCTCGTAGGGGTGCCCACGGTTGTGGCCTTGTGGTGACAACAGCGAAGTGATATAGCCTGCTTAGTGCACCACCTCGTAGGGGTGCCCACGGTTGTGGCCTTGTGGTGACAACAGCGAAGTGATATAGCCTGCTTAGTGCACCACCTTGTAGGGGTGCCCACGGTTGTGGCCTTGTGGTGACAACAGCGAAGTGATATAGCCTGCTTAGTGCACCACCTCGTAGGGGTGCCCACGGTTGTGGCCTTGTGGTGACAACAGCGAAGTGATGTAGCGTGCTTAGTGCACCACCTCGTAGGGGTGCCCACGGTTGTGGCCTTGTGGTGACAACAGCGAAGCGATATAGGCTGCTTAGTGCACCACCTCGTAGGGGTGCCCACGGTTGTGGCCTTGTGGTGACAACAGCGATGCGATATAGCCTGCTTAGTGCACCACCTCGTAGGGGTGCCCACGGTTGTGGCCTTGTGGTGACAACAGCGAAGTGATGTAGCGTGCTTGGTGCACCACCTCGTAGGGGTGCCCACGGTTGTGGCCTTGTGGTGACAACAGCAAATTGATATAGCCTGCTTAGTGCACCACCTCGTAGGGGTGCCCACGGTTGTGGCCTTGTGGTGACAACAGCGAAGTGATGTAGCGTGCTTAGTGCACCACCTCGTAGGGGTGCCCACGGTTGTGGCCTTGTGGTGACAACAGCGAAGTGATGTAGCGTGCTTAGTGCACCACCTTGTAGGGTGCCCACGGTTGTGGCCTTGTGGTGACAACAGCGAAGTGATGTAGCGTGCTTGGTGCACCACCTTGTAGGGTGCCCACGGTTGTGGCCTTGTGGTGACAACAGCGAAGTGATGTAGCGTGCTTGGTGCACCACCTTGTAGGGTGCCCACGGTTGTGGCCTTGTGGTGACAACAGCGAAGTGATGTAGCGTGCTTGGTGCACCACCTTGTAGGGTGCCCACGCTTGTGGCCTTGTGGTGACAACAGCGAAGTGATGTAGCGTGCTTGGTGCACCACCTTGTAGGGTGCCCACGGTTGTGGCCTTGTGGTGACAACAGCGAAGTGATGTAGCGTGCTTGGTGCACCACCTTGTAGGGTGCCCACGGTTGTGGCCTTGTGGTGACAACAGCGAAGTGATGTAGCGTGCTTGGTGCACCACCTTGTAGGGTGCCCACGGTTGTGACCTTGTGGTGACAACAGCGGAGTGATGTAGCGTGCTTGGTGCACCACCTCATAGGGTGCCCACGGTTGTGACCTTGTGGTGACAACAGCGGAGTGATGTAGCGTGCTTGGTGCACCACCTTGTAGGGTGCCCACGGTTGTGGCCTTGTGGTGACAACAGCGGAGTGATGTAGCGTGCTTGGTGCACCACCTTGTAGGGTGCCCACGGTTGTGGCCTTGTGGTGACAACAGCGGAGTGATGTAGCGTGCTTGGTGCACCACCTTGTAGGGTGCCCACGGTTGTGGCCTTGTGGTGACAACAGCGGAGTGATGTAGCGTGCTTGGTGCACCACCTCGTAGGGTGCCCACGGTTGTGGCCTTGTGGTGACAACAGCGAAGTGATGTAGCGTGCTTGGTGCACCACCTTGTAGGGTGCCCACGGTTGTGGCCTTGTGGTGACAACAGCGAAGTGATGTAGCGTGCTTGGTGCACCACCTTGTAGGGTGCCCACGCTTGTGGCCTTGTGGTGACAACAGCGAAGTGATGTAGCGTGCTTGGTGCACCACCTTGTAGGGTGCCCACGGTTGTGGCCTTGTGGTGACAACAGCGAAGTGATGTAGCGTGCTTGGTGCACCACCTCGTACGGTGCCCACGGTTGTGACCTTGTGGTGACAACAGCGGAGTGATGTAGCGTGCTTGGTGCACCACCTCGTACGGTGCCCACGGTTGTGACCTTGTGGTGACAACAGCGGAGTGATTTAGCGTGCTTGGTGCACCACCTCGTACGGTGCCCACGGTTGTGACCTTGTGGTGACAACAGCGGAGTGATGTAGCGTGCTTGGTGCACCACCTTGATAGGGTGCCCACGGTTGTGACCTTGTGGTGACAACAGCGGAGTGATGTAGCGTGCTTGGTGCACCACCTTGTAGGGTGCCCACGGTTGTGACTTTGTGGTGACAACAGCGGAGTGATGTAGCGTGCTTGGTGCACCACCTTGTAGGGTGCCCACGGTTGTGACCTTGTGGTGACAACAGCGGAGTGATGTAGCGTGCTTGGTGCACCACCTTGTAGGGTGCCCACGGTTGTGTGACCTTGTGGTGACAACAGCGGAGTGATGTAGCGTGCTTGGTGCACCACCTTGTAGGGTGCCCACGGTTGTGACCTTGTGGTGACAACAGCGGAGTGATGTAGCGTGCTTGGTGCACCACCTTGTAGGGTGCCCACGGTTGTGACCTTGTGGTGACAAAAGCGGAGTGATGTAGCGTGCTTGGTGCACCACCTTGTAGGGTGCCCACGGTTGTGACCTTGTGGGGACAACAGCGGAGTGATGTAGCGTGCTTGGTGCACCACCTTGTAGGGTGCCCACGGTTGTGACCTTGTGGTGACAACAGCGAAGTGATGTAGCGTGCTTGGTGCACCACCTCGTAGGGGTGCCCACGGTTGTGGCCTTGTGGTGACAACAGCGAAGTGATGTAGTGTGCTTGGTGCACCACCTCGTAGGGGTGCCCACGGTTGTGGCCTTGTGGTGACAACAGCGAAGTGATGTAGTGTGCTTGGTGCACCACCTTGTAGGGTGCCCACGGTTGTGACCTTGTGGTGACAACAGCGAAGTGATGTAGCGTGCTTGGTGCACCACCTTGTAGGGTGCCCACGGTTGTGGCCTTGTGGTGACAACAGCGGAGTGATGTAGCGTGCTTGGTGCACCACCTTGTAGGGTGCCCACGGTTGTGGCCTTGTGGTGACAACAGCGGAGTGATGTAGCGTGCTTGGTGCACCACCTCGTAGGGTGCCCACGGTTGTGACCTTGTGGGGACAACAGCGGAGTGATGTAGCGTGCTTGGTGCACCACCTTGTAGGGTGCCCACGGTTGTGACCTTGTGGGGACAACAGCGGAGTGATGTAGCGTGCTTGGTGCACCACCTTGTAGGGTGCCCACGGTTGTGACCTTGTGGGGACAACAGCGGAGTGATGTAGTGTGCTTGGTGCACCACCTCGTAGGGTGCCCACGGTTGTGACCTTGTGGTGACAACAGCGGAGTGATGTAGCGTGCTTGGTGCACCACCTCGTAGGGTGCCCACGGTTGTGGCCTTGTGGTGACAACAGCGAAGTGATGTAGCGTGCTTGGTGCACCACCTCGTAGGGGTGCCCACGGTTGTGGCCTTGTGGTGACAACAGCGAAGTGATGTAGCGTGCTTGGTGCACCACCTTGTAGGGTGCCCACGGTTGTGACCTTGTGGTGACAACAGCGGAGTGATGTAGCGTGCTTGGTGCACCACCTTGTAGGGTGCCCACGGTTGTGGCCTTGTGGTGACAACAGCGAAGTGATGTAGCGTGCTTGGTGCACCACCTCGTAGGGTGCCCACGGTTGTGGCCTTGTGGTGACAACAGCGGAGTGATGTAGCCTGCTTGGTGCACCACCTCGTAGGGTGCCCACGGTTGTGGCCTTGTGGTGACAACAGCGAGTGATGTAGCGTGCTTGGTGCACCACCTTGTAGGGTGCCCACGGTTGTGACCTTGTGGTGACAACAGCGAAGTGATGTAGCGTGCTTGGTGCACCACCTCGTAGGGTGCCCACGGTTGTGACCTTGTGGGGACAACAGCGGAGTGATGTAGTGTGCTTGGTGCACCACCTCGTAGGGTGCCCACGGTTGTGACCTTGTGGTGACAACAGCTGAGTGATGTAGCGTGCTTGGTGCACCACCTCGTAGGGTGCCCACGGTTGTGACCTTGTGGTGACAACAGCGGAGTGATGTAGCGTGCTTGGTGCACCACCTTGTAGGGTGCCCACGGTTGTGACCTTGTGGTGACAACAGCGGAGTGATGTAGCGTGCTTGGTGCACCACCTCGTAGGGTGCCCACGGTTGTGACCTTGTGGTGACAACAGCGGAGTGATGTAGCGTGCTTGGTGCACCACCTTGTAGGGTGCCCACGGTTGTGACCTTGTGGTGACAACAGCTGAGTGATGTAGCGTGCTTGGTGCACCACCTCGTAGGGTGCCCACGGTTGTGACCTTGTGGTGACAACAGCGGAGTGATGTAGCGTGCTTGGTGCACCACCTCGTAGGGTGCCCACGGTTGTGACCTTGTGGTGACAACAGCTGAGTGATGTAGCGTGCTTGGTGCACCACCTCGTAGGGTGCCCACGGTTGTGACCTTGTGGTGACAACAGCGGAGTGATGTAGCGTGCTTGGTGCACCACCTCGTAGGGTGCCCACGGTTGTGACCTTGTGGTGACAACAGCGGAGTGATGTAGCGTGCTTGGTGCACCACCTCGTAGGGTGCCCACGGTTGTGACCTTGTGGTGACAACAGCGGAGTGATGTAGCGTGCTTGGTGCACCACCTGTAGGGTGCCCACGGTTGTGGCCTTGTGGTGACAACAGCGGAGTGATGTAGCGTGCTTGGTGCACCACCTCGTAGGGTGCCCACGGTTGTGACCTTGTGGTGACAACAGCGGAGTGATGTAGCGTGCTTGGTGCACCACCTCGTAGGGTGCCCACGGTTGTGACCTTGTGGTGACAACAGCGGAGTGATGTAGCGTGCTTGGTGCACCACCTCGTAGGGTGCCCACGGTTGTGACCTTGTGGTGACAACAGCGGAGTGATGTAGCGTGCTTGGTGCACCACCTTGTAGGGTGCCCACGGTTGTGACCTTGTGGTGACAACAGCGGAGTGATGTAGCGTGCTTGGTGCACCACCTTGTAGGGTGCCCACGGTTGTGACCTTGTGGTGACAACAGCGAGTGATGTAGCGATGCTTGGTGCACCACCTTCGTAGGGTGCCCAGGTTGGGCCTTGTGGTGACAACAGCGAAGTGATGTAGCGTGCTTGGTGCACCACCTGTAGGTGCCCACGGTTGTGACCTTGTGGTGACAACAGCGGAGTGATGTAGCGTGCTTGGTGCACCACCTCGTAGGGTGCCCACGGTTGTGACCTTGTGGTGACAACAGCGGAGTGATGTAAGCTGGTTGGTGCACCACCTCGTAGGGTGCCCACGGTTGTGGCCTTGTGGTGACAACAGCGGAGTGATGTAGCCTGGTTGGTGCACCACCTCGTAGGGTGCCCACGGTTGTGACCTTGTGGTGACAACAGCGGAGTGATGTAGCCTGGTTGGTGCACCACCTCGTAGGGTGCCCACGGTTGTGACCTTGTGGTGACAACAGCGGAGTGATGTAGCCTGCTTGGTGCACCTTGTAGGGTGCCCACGGTTGTGACCTTGTGGTGACAACAGCGGAGTGATGTAGCGTGCTTGGTGCACCACCTTGTAGGGTGCCCACGGTTGTGAGCTTGTGGTGACAACAGCGGAGTGATGTAGCGTGCTTGGTGCACCTTGTAGGGTGCCCACGGTTGTGACCTTGTGGTGACAACAGCGGGCCATCTCTTTCCAGCACCAGATGATACAGATCAGTCTTCCTGCCCATTCGCTGAAGCCTGGTGCAGACACCGACTTGTTGGTAATCCCCAAAACAACGTTTAAATATTGTCCCACCCATTGCCTATGGTCTGCGATGGTGCCTGTAAAACAGTGCACGTGCACCAACTGGCGTTGATGGGTGAGCTTATTCAGCATGCCCCGTGCTTCAGTCCTTACATTCGATAAAGGCACCTGTGTGTTTCCTCACAAGTGGAGAACCAATGGTTTCTCCAGTTCTTTTGCTAATGCAATATGTTTCCCAAATAGTTTTCTTTGGCTAGGAAGGGAGTGCAGTGGGTCTGTATAGTCGAGACTGCATTCGCCTATGGCGATGCAATCAGGACTGCGGATCTTGGTCTGCACCATTTCCCAGACCTCATTCGTGAGTGATTTGGCCAGTCGAGGGTGCACACCTGATAGCCATTTCTGTTAGGTCTCCTCTTAATCTTCTAGTTTCTAATGTTGTCAATCCACATGCTAGCAGGTGTTTTTCATAGTATAAATGTTTAAGATCTGGAATAAGTTTCAGTTGCCCTCCGTTGAACTCTTTCTAGTTCATCGATGTCTTTCTTATGATATGGTCTCCATGCCTGAATGCAATATTCTAAGTGTGGCCTAACTATTGCCTTGTACAATGGTATGATTAATGTCTTCTCCATATATGTAATGTTCCTTCTAATTAGCCCTAATATTTGGTTGTCCTTTGCAGCAGCAAGTCCACATTGCTCCGAAACTGTCTGTCAGCACTAACTGTAACTCCCAGGTCCTTTTCTTTTACACTTTTGTCTAATATAGTATTGCCCATAAAGTATTCTCTGCTCAGATTACCTTGTCCAATGTGGATGCATTTACATTTACCAAAATCAAATAACATCTGCCTTTTTTCAGACTGACTAACTTGGTTAGATCATCTTGTAAAGTTTCTTTATCTGCATCAGTTTTTACAGTTCTGAACACTTGTGTCATCTGCAAATTTAAGTACTTTACTTGATAATCATTTATAAATATAATATCGGTTCCAACACCGACCCCTGCGGCACTCCACTCAAAAACTGTTTGATATCTCCCCTCCTACTGTTACCCTTTGTCTTCTGTCTGTCAACCATGTTTGTATCCAACTGATCGTACTTTCCTCTATACCATAGGTTTTAATTTAATTTACAGTCTTTGATGTGGCACTTTATTGAATGCTTTCTGAAAATCTAAGTATACTACATCCACTGGTGAACCATAATCTACCCACTTAGTAATATCTTCTAAAAAACATAAGAGATTGGTTAGACAAGCCCTAGCATTTAGGAACCCACGTTGAGATTCAGTTATTAGTTAATTAATGATGTTCAAAACAATGTATACTTCCATCTCCTTGAGGTTGGTGTCGTGCCATCCTTGGTCAGGAAACCCTCGAGCTGCTTGGCACTGGGCTGCACAGTGGTTTGTCTCGTTCACGATATGCAGTATCAGGTCAACTGTAACGAGCAGTAAGACGTGTGCCACTTCTGAGGCATTGAAGAGCAGGGAATGCCTGGGCCCCGTCGGCTGGGTGAACATACGAATGTTGACGTAATGGATGTGATCGTCGAAGTTGTCATCGGTGCTGTCTGTGCCATCACCATCTTCTGCACCGTCGGGGACATCTGTCCCAATACTAGTATCACTGTTGCTGTCAATGTCGGCAGTGTCATCTTCCTTGCTGTCATTCACGACGTTTTCCTAAAAAAATCCCTCGAATTCCGAATTATTCGACTCGGACATAATAACATCCATTTAGCAGTTTAGCAAAAAGATGCAACAAAAACTGCACTGTAATACTGCTGTAGAACAAAATAGAATACTAAAAAGGTACCTTTTAATTGTAGAAAACACCCGCATGTTCATGTTTGGAAACAATGTTAAGCCAGATTATGCTATCAACCAGCCGTAAATAACAGGCATTATCTGATTGGCTGAAAATAGGTGACCTAAATACAACAACGAACTTCTAAAACGTGAGCCGATAAAACTCATATTTACTCTTGAAAATCGTAAAGGTTTAACATTTAATTTGCCTGTCAAACTTTGGTCTATTCACTGCTAACTAATGGAAGGACACCATACTGGCCAACACTGTTTATGCATATGCAGTTTAAAAATGGCCTCCGATCCCGGGTGTCCTGGGGCATTCTGACCGTGAGACATACTCGGGTTGATTCAGGCTTTCTGGCTGCGAGGCATACTCAGGTTGATTTGGGCTTTCTGGCTGCGAGGCATACTCGGGTTGATTCAGGCTTTCTGGCTGCGAGGCATACTCGGGTTGATTCAGGCTTTCTGGTTGCGAGGCATACTCAGGTTGATTCAGGCTTTCTGGTTGCGAGGCATACTCAGGTTGATTCAGGCTTTCTGGCTGCGAGGCATACTCAGGTTGATTCAGGCTTTCTGGTTGCGAGGCATACTCAGGTTGATTCAGGCTTTCTGGCTGCGAGGCATACTCAGGTTGATTCAGGCTTTCTGGTTGCGAGGCATACTCAGGTTGATTCAGGCTTTCTGGTTGCGAGGCATACTCAGGTTGATTCAGGCTTTCTGGCTGCGAGGCATACTCAGGTTGATTCGGGCTTTCTGGCTGCGAGGCATACTCGGGTTGATTCAGGCTTTCTGGCTGCGAGGCATACTCGGGTTGATTTGGGCGTTTTGACCACAAGAGGGTCAAATTATTGGTCCTTGCACTACAACTGTGACAACGTAGCTTAATGAAAGATTGCCCAGTTTATAATGTCCCACATACCTGGAAATTACCTGTAGTATTGTTTAATAAATGTCATTACATCCCCAGTATTGATTGTGACATATAATATATGTACAACACTTAACAATGTTACCATTGCTTACACAAAAAATGATACGATGATGATTGCAGAAGTCTGCACTGAAAACAGGATATGACTTATGTTCACAATTGTGATGTTGTTACTCAGAAAGAACTTTATGCGACAGGAAATATAACTATATATACCCATAAGATACAGAATATTCTCCTGTAGACATCATGTGTTCAGGTGCCTTAATGGCACAACATGTGGGCCAATCCTTTCTGACATCACACCTTACAAAATAAAGCTCAATATAGAATGTGGATCCTACTACCTGTTGTTGATATAGTTATAATTATACTTTTGCATAAATTTATATCTGGATGCATATATAGAATAATTCCACATTACCTCGGGCATATAAAGTTTTAAAATGTTGAAACTTGTTGTTATGACTTATGTCACCAGAATAGTGTCCAAGTCGGAGCTGATGTGGCCATGCGTGATGCTCACACTGAGGTTAACCAGACCAATTGAAAGGACGATAAAAACATACGAGTTATTGTTGTAAACAGTGTTTGGCGTCTGGGCGGCGACAACACAACTATAAGTAAGTGTGATATACTTGCAGTTTGTTGTCGTCTTCCTTGCCCCACACACATATTACACAGCCATCGGAATGACTGCTACTGCGACGGCCTAGTATGACGACGATTGGACGTTGCATCAAAGGTCTTTATTCACAGGAACAGCACAGTGTACAATGTTTGCAGCCCTTATATACCTAACAAAGGGGGTGTTCCGGGGCGTTGCCCCGAGTGGCTAATCTGCAACTATCATTCTACCATGACTGGGTCCTGGCCTACCACATTCTTCCCTCCTGATGTTTTAATGCTAATCACACTTCCCCCTTCTTTTAAGGAATCCCAATACAATTTCGCAACATATTCATTAATATCTAATTATGTAAATAACAATAACCCTGGCCTAACAGATTATGTTAAAAAAATGGGAGCTACTTCAGCATTAAAGTGCAATCCTGAATTCAGGATTGCACATATTTTGTTGAAATGAGAAGAGTTACGCGCAAATGGAATTTTGTTAACCAACATTTCAACATGATTCTTTACCAGGGTTCTTGAAGAACTTATGTTTCGTATACAAATTGTATTAGCACATTAATAGACTTCTGAGACATTAATTATAACAGCATTGCAATAGTAGACATAATTTCAGTGACCACAAATACTTCTAAATAGTTAGAAAATGTGTAAATTATCTTTCAGTGCCAAACACAGCTTTTATCTTCGCGTCCATGCCGGAAGTCAATTATTTTGATGCCATGCATCTAGGTCAAATATGCACTCCACACCATATGATGCCACGTGATTGATGAAAGGCAGTTTCTGAAGGGGATTTCCATAACTTCAACGATTTTTTAAAAAGTTCATTTATGCCTCCATTTTTATGGTATGCAAGTTTTTTCGATATCTCTCAACGCTACATGACAACAAAAGTAAAGAAATCAACTGGCACGATAGCTGTACCAGCACTTTAAATACTGAGTGACTGAACACTAGAAGAGAAACTCAGAAGTGACCAAGTTTGAAGGTGGTGTCATAACCCAGGACGCTCCTGATTTAGTATCAAGCAGCTGGTTCAGCTCGTCCATGATCTCTTTCATTCCCACAACTCCAGACATCAGGACACAAGTAACTCTCCAAATGGTCTCTGGCAGGTGGTAAGCAACCTGAAGTAGGTTGTAAGTGTCATCCTTACTGATCTGTTTAGCGTCAGTCACTTGTTGGCGCATGTTCTGTACTAGCATGCGATATGCCATGTTGTAATGGGACAATATTTGCTACTACCGTGTTTTATTTGTACTTTTCTGGAGTTTCTAAAGTGATAGCTTTCTTAACTGCTGTCAGAATGGATGGACATGTTCACCAACCATAACCCTTGTGCCTCCCTGAGAGAGTATAATTACCTACACCTGCAAAGTCCCTTCTAATCTCAGCCAGATGAGAGTTCTGAAGCATATGGAAACAGAGAACAATCACATCAACTGGTGCCTCTTCAACTGCAACGTGTCGTTAGTGACACAGCTCATGCTCTCAGAGATATTGTTGGTAATGCCAGAGTACGGATCTTATAAGTCGAGGGGAGTCTAAACACACTTGACCAATGACTGAAAGAATGGCTGACTTGATCTGAACCCTCTTACCTGACACTACCTCAAGTTTGTCATTCAGGTCTTCCCCTGAATCAGTCCTCAGAATGCTGATAGTATCTTGCTTGTAGATTGTGGTGTCAACTTGACAAACCCCGTGTTTCTGAAGCCAAAATTTCAGGTCAAGAGTGACGTGGTTCCAGCAATGTAGGACATGAGACTGTGGGAACACCTTATGGAGGGAGAGCATTTGTGATACCTACCTCTCGATATGTGGCCATCTTGATGTGATTCTTACCAAGACGTAGAATCCTTTCCAGTAACAGCTGAAAAAAATGCTCATAAATCTGTTGAAACTTCCTTTCATGAATAAGAAAAGCAACAGGAATGATTGGTTCCTCTTTAAAATGCAAAGTGTCTGAAAATTAGAATAGACACACAGAAGTGACCAAGTTGGAAGGTGGTGTCATAACCCAGGACGCTCCTGATTTAGTATCAAGCAGCTGGTTCAGCTCGTCTATGATCTCTTTCATTCCCACAACTACAGACATCAGGACACAGGTAACTCTCCAAATGGTCTCTGGCAGGTGGTAAGCAACCTGAAGTAGGTTGTAAATGTCATCCTTACTGATCTGTTTAGCATCAGTCACATGTTGGCGCGTGTTCTGAACCTGCGTGTTGTTTTTTGGGTACAGTATAAGTTGTTATGATGGGATGGATTTGGTACTACCACGTTCTTGAGTTCAATGTACACTGATGAGGTGGGACCATGTTTCAATAAACCCTTTAATGATGTGACACTATTTGCTACTACCATGTCCTTGGGTTCAATAAACCCTTTAATGATGTGACACTATTTGCTACTACCATGTCCTTTGGGTTCAATAAACCCTTTAATGATGTGACACTATTTGCTACTACCATGTTCTTGGGTTCAATACACCCTGTTGTGATGGGACACTATTTGCTACTATGATGTTATTGGGTTCAATATACCCTGTAGTGATGGGATACTATTTGCCACTGCCGTGTTCTTGGGTTCAATACACCCTGTTGAGATGGACTTATGCTACTACCATGTTATTCTATGCCTTTCCTGGAGTTTCTGAAGTGAAATCTTTCTTCACTGCTGTCAGAACTGATGGACATGTTCTCAGATATTCCTGTGCGCCCCTCACCTTATAACCATGAGACATTGGGCCATACATTTGCATTGCCCATGTAGTGGACCAACCACAAACAATGGTGTGTTTACTAAGCAGTAGGCATGTCTAACGAATTACTCTGCCTTTGTTGTGGAAACTGAATGCATAGTGAAACATATCTTGCAGACCCTCGGAGTCTGTTTTAGCAACTTGTGGTTTCCATGACTTGTTCACCTACATTGATCACCTCTAGTCTTTCTTTTCAAAGATCACCATCGTCCCGATACATATACATGGACACTTAAATTAACCACTTTGTGGTTTGACAGGTGGGACATGACAAGCACTGTGACGACAGCTAGGATTATTATTGAAATCATTTCAGATCTGTAAAACATCAGAAACTGTAAATGGCTCATTCCGGCTTGATAATGGCATGAGCATCTTTGCTACTGCTGTGATGTTGTCTTTGTCAGCGTCATCAAAGCCCCCACCTAGTTGGGGGTCATTGTGTCCACTACATTCACCCACAGCAGAGAAATCAGACCTTGTTTCAGTTTGAATGTCTTCTTTTTTTGTAAATATCTCCACCTTAACTGTCAGAAATAGTTACACTTGGAGTGTCCTCTTTTCCGTCAATAACCCCACCTACACCAGAACTGTCGGAAATAGTTACACTTGGAGTATCCTCCTTTCCATCAATAACCCTACCTACACCAGAACTGTCGGAAATAGCTACACTTGGAGTGTCCTCCTTTCCATCAATAACCCTACCTACATCAGAACTATCGGAAATAGTTACACTTGGAATGTCCTCCTTTCCGTCAATAACCCTACCAGTAGTACACCAGAACTATCGGAAATAGTTACACTTGGAGTATCCTCCTTTCCGTCAATAACCCTACCAGTAGTACACCAGAACTATCGGAAATAGTTACACTTGGAATGTCCTCCTTTCCATCAATAACCCTACCTACACCAGAACTGTCGGAAATAGCTACACTTGGAGTGTCCTCCTTTCCATCAATAACCCTACCTACATCAGAACTATCGGAAATAGTTACACTTGGAATGTCCTCCTTTCCGTCAATAACCCTACCTACACCAGAACTGTCAGAAATAGTTACACTTGGAGTGTCCTCTTTTCCGTCAATAACCCCACCTACACTAGAACTGTCGGAAATAGCTACACTTGGAGTATCCTCCTTTCCATCAATAACCCTACCTACACCAGAACTGTCGGAAATAGCTACACTTGGAGTGTCCTCCTTTCCATCAATAACCCTACCTACATCAGAACTATCGGAAATAGTTACACTTGGAATGTCCTCCTTTCCGTCAATAACCCTACCAGTAGTACATCAGAACTGTCAGAAATAGTTACACTTGGAGTGTCCTCTTTTCCGTCAATAACCCTACCTACACCAGAACTGTCGGAAATAGTTACACTTGGAGTGTCCTCCTTTCCATCAATAACCCTACCTACACCAGAACTATCGGAAATAGTTACACTTGGAGTGTCCTCCTTTCCGTCAATAACCCTACCTACACCAGAACTGTCGGAAATAGTTACACTTGGAGTGTCCTCCTTTCCGTCAATAACCCTACCTACACCAGAACTATCGGAAATAGTTACACTTGGAATGTCCTCCTTTCCATCAATAACCCTACCTACACCAGAACTATCGGAAATAGTTACACTTGGAGTATCCTCCTTTCCGTCAATAACCCTACCAGTAGTACACCAGAACTATCGGAAATAGTTACACTTGGAATGTCCTCCTTTCCATCAATAACCCTACCTACACCAGAACTATCGGAAATAGTTACACTTGGAGTATCCTCCTTTCCATCAATAACCCTACCTACACCAGAACTATCGGAAATAGTTACACTTGGAGTATCCTCCTTTCCGTCAATAACCCTACCTACACCAGAACTATCGGAAATAGTTACACTTGGAGTATCCCCCTTTTCCGTCAATAACCCTACCTACACCAGAACTATCGGAAATAGTTACACTTGGAGTATCCCCCTTTTCCATCAATAACCCTACCTACACCAGAACTATCGGAAATAGTTACACTTGGAGTATCCTCTTTTCCGTCAATAACCCTACCTACACCAGAACTATCGGAAATAGTTACACTTGGAGTATCCTCTTTTCCATCAATAACCCTACCTACACCAGAACTATCGGAAATAGTTACACTTGGAGTATCCTCTTTTCCATCAATAACCCTACCTACACCAGAACTATCGGAAATAGTTACACTTGGAGTATCCTCTTTTCCATCAATAACCCTACCTACATCCAGGAACCTATAAAAAAGGGAAATAGTTACACTTGGAGTATCCTCTTTTCCGTCAATAACCCTACCTACACCAGAACTATCGGAAATAGTTACACTTGGAGTATCCTCTTTTCCATCAATAACCCTACCTACACCAGAACTATCGGAAATAGTTACACTTGGAGTATCCTCTTTTCCATCAATAACCCTACCTACACCAGAACTATCGGAAATAGTTACACTTGGAGTATCCTCTTTTCCATCAATAACCCTACCTACACCAGAACTATCGGAAATAGTTACACTTGGAGTATCCTCTTTTCCATCAATAACCCTACCTACATCAGAACTATCGGAAATAGTTACACTTGGAGTATCCTCTTTTCCGTCAATAACCCTACCTACATCAGAACTATCGGAAATAGTTACACTTGGAGTATCCCCCTTTTCCATCAATAACCCTACCTACATCAGAACTATAAAAACTTGCCCCCTCAATAACCACCTACACAGAACTATCGGAAATAGTTACACTTGGAGTGTCCTCTTTTCCATCAATAACCCTACCTACACAGAACTATCGGAAATAGTTACACTTGGAGTATCCTCTTTTCCTCAATAACCCTACCTACACCAGAACTATCGGAAATAGTTACACTTGGAGTATCCTCTTTTCCATCAATAACCCTACCTACATCAGAACTATCGGAAATAGTTACACTTGGAGTATCCTCTTTTCCGTCAATAACCCTACCTACACCAGAACTATCGGAAATAGTTACACTTGGAGTATCCTCTTTTCCATCAATAACCCTACCTACATCAGAACTATCGGAAATAGTTACACTTGGAGTATCCTCTTTTCCATCAATAACCCTACCTACACCAGAACTATCGGAAATAGTTACACTTGGAGTATCCTCCTTTCCATCAATAACCCTACCTACATCAGAACTATCGGAAATAGTTACACTTGGAGTATCCTCTTTTCCATCAATAACCCTACCTACATCAGAACTATCGGAAATAGTTACACTTGGAGTATCCTCTTTTCCGTCAATAACCCCACCTACATCAGAACTATCGGAAATAGTTACACTTGGAGTATCCTCTTTTCCATCAATAACCCTACCTACATCAGAACTATCGGAAATAGCTACACTTGGAGTATCCTCTTTTCCATCAATAACCCTACCTACACCAGAACTATCGGAAATAGCTACACTTGGAGTATCCTCTTTTCCGTCAATAACCCTACCTACATCAGAACTATCGGAAATAGTTACACTTGGAGTATCCTCTTTTCCGTCAATAACCCTACCTACACCAGAACTATCGGAAATAGTTACACTTGGAGTATCCTCTTTTCCATCAATAACCCTACCTACACCAGAACTATCGGAAATAGTTACACTTGGAGTATCCTCTTTTCCATCAATAACCCTACCTACATCAGAACTATCGGAAATAGTTACACTTGGAGTATCCTCTTTTCCATCAATAACCCTACCTACACCAGAACTATCGGAAATAGTTACACTTGGAGTATCCTCTTTTCCGTCAATAACCCCACCTACATCAGAACTATCGGAAATAGTTACACTTGGAGTGTCCTCTTTTCCATCAATAACCCTACCTACATCAGAACTATCGGAAATAGTTACACTTGGAGTATCCTCTTTTCCATCAATAACCCTACCTACATCAGAACTATCGGAAATAGTTACACTTGGAGTATCCTCTTTTCCTCAATAACCCACCTACACAGAACTATCGGAAATAGTTACACTTGGAGTATCCTCTTTTCCATCAATAACCCTACCTACATCAGAACTATCGGAAATAGTTACACTTGGAGTATCCTCTTTTCCATCAATAACCCTACCTACATCAGAACTATCGGAAATAGTTACACTTGGAGTATCCTCTTTTCCGTCAATAACCCCACCTACATCAGAACTATCGGAAATAGTTACACTTGGAGTATCCTCTTTTCCATCAATAACCCTACCTACATCAGAACTATCGGAAATAGCTACACTTGGAGTATCCTCTTTTCCATCAATAACCCTACCTACACCAGAACTATCGGAAATAGCTACACTTGGAGTATCCTCTTTTCCGTCAATAACCCTACCTACATCAGAACTATCGGAAATAGTTACACTTGGAGTATCCTCTTTTCCGTCAATAACCCTACCTACACCAGAACTATCGGAAATAGCTACACTTGGAGTATCCTCTTTTCCATCAATAACCCTACCTACATCAGAACTATCGGGAATAGTTACATTTGGAATGTCCTCCTTTCCGTCAATAACCCCACCTACATCAGAACTATTGGAAATAGTTACACTTGGAGTGTCCTGTTTGCCGTCAATAACCCCACCTACACCAGAACTATCGGAAATAGTTACACTTGGAGTGTCCTCCTTTCCGTCAATAACCCTACCTACACCAGAACTATTGGAAATAGTTACACTTGGAGTGTCCTCTTTTCCGTCAATAACCACCTAGGTACATCAGAACTATTGGAAATAGTTACACTTGGAGTATTCTTGTGATGTGCTGGTTGAGTGTCATTCTGCATCGTTTAAGTGTTGACAGATCAATCAGATCAGACAGATCAGGCCGGAGGTTGAGGTTTGGGCCAGGGTTGGGTTCGAATACACATTTTGGAATCAAATACAACTCGACCAAATCAAATTCAAATACATTGCTTTGCCATATTTCAATTCAAATACAACTACAACTTTCCAATTCAAATACAAATACACTGCCATTTTTTATTCAAATATGATTCAAATATATTGCCATTTTTGAAATTTGATTTAAATATGATTCAAATAATGAACCTGTGTTTCAAAAATATTTCAAGTGTATCATAGTGTGTAGAATTATGTCTTTGGCTTGATTGACTGCTGTAGACTAATTGGCAGGAAAGGTTTACTAGACTGTCCTTGTCTGTACTACTGTACCAATTAGTAGGTAGCTCTTCTCCAGCATTGGAGGAAACATGGGTTCCTTTGTCTTAGCACAGGATGTTTACACAGCAGATGACAGCATTATTATTTGAAGCCTATTCCCTGTCAATACCTGCCTTTATGGCTATAGATAAGCTTCGCTGGCTTCCCATTCATACATTGATGTTTCTGTCTATGTGCAATGCATTGCGTTTTCTCAGGAAGTACAATCTTTGCTGGTCTTTCTTATATAGATTCATTGTATTATCACCTCACCTTAGTTTGTCATCGATTGTTGTACCCAGATATTTACGGGAATGCACAATTTCTATGTGTTGCCCATTGATGTCGACAGGGGTGTGGTGATGTACACCTGATTGGAAGTCTATTACAAGTTCCTTGGTTTTGACAACATTTAACTGAAGGCAGTTGGCCACACACCATGACACAAAGTGATCTATGTCACTTCTGTAATCAGTTTCGTCGTCAGACAGCAGACCGACAAGAGCAGTGTCGTCTGTATACTTGACGTATTAATTGTTTGAGTATACACTTCTGCATGAATTAATGTACATGGTATACAAGAATGGCAACAGTACACACCCCTGAGGAGCTCAGGTGGAGATAGACACATGTGACGAACACACGCCACTGACATTCACGTACTGTGAGCGGTTGGTAAGGAAACTGTACAAGCATGACAAATTGTTTACCAATACAACACCAAGATCAGTAAGTTTTCTGATCGTCAAATGCATCTGGATTGTGTTAAATGCTGACGAAAAGTCAATGAATAGTATTCTGACATACGAACCTGGACGTTCAAGGTGCTCAATTTTGACATTTAACATTGCCAAGGTGGCGTTTTCAACACTACGTTTAGTTGTGTAAACAAATTGCAATGAGTCAAGTAGATGTTCAATCTGGGGTAACATATTTTCAGCACTATTCTTTCGAACGATTTCGTCAGCAGTGATGTGAGTGCGATAGGTCTGTAATCATTAAGAAGACCAGGGCCTGAGGCTATAAAACCATACTCGGTACTCCGTGCTCAAATTCCATGCCCAAGCCTCGCTTTCACACCGTGCTCATACTCAACGTAGGTCACCAAACTTTCTGAGTTTCACACGTGTTTCTGTAAGTTTCTTCTTCCTGAAGTAATCTTCGTTTTGATGTTTTTTCTTTGTTTCTGTAAAGAAAGTGTAACTTAGCAAAAAGGTCACTGAAACACAATGTTATGAGCATATTCTGCAAACATTTTTAAGTTAAAGGTAAATAACCCAGACATTTAAATCTGCACTTTGTGTACACTACACAGTGCAACTTCATGGCGACTTTGCTGTTGCAGGTTGCATAAATAACAACAAATATTGTAACAAATTGGTTACATATAAAATTATATGTTGTCTAACTTCAGTACTTTCGTACAATTTCTTAAATTATTGGAATGTTATTAAACATGAAAAAGCATGAAATGCTGGTTTACTACTTATGACTACCATTCCGTTATTATTCATTACATACATAAACACATTTTCTTCAATGATTGTACTCGGTTGTTGGCATTTATATCCTTTGTGTATTATATGAGTTATCATAAATATGGAGAAACACATTAATTACTTACCAGTGCTGATAGTCTTCGCTTTTGAGCAGCTGGCTTGCTGCTTGCAGCTGCTTGTATCATGGTGTTCTAAACAAAAACAAAAACCAAATGTTTCAGCATAGGTCTCTGTTGTTTCAAAGCTGCATATGACTGCTGCGAAGTGTCGCTGTCATATGGACAAAAGATTGCCCAATTTACACTGATTTATGCACTGATATTTGCATAATGTTTCTGTATTAATACGTTCATACAGTAAGTTCACAATGAACATTGGCTATGGCAACTGTTCATATATATGCACAGCTATAGTATTCTCCCTTGTCACAATGTATGTTTTTCATTAAAAACTAATTAACATAATAACATAAGTGGTCATTTGTATATGTTATTATAAGCAGTATAATAACACTATTTCAACACATATATCCACTCCAATCTGGTTCGACAAGGTTATTACGACACGTATCATGGGCTTCAATAATAGATCTATTGTAAATTAGTTGACATATTTTATACAATGCACTATATGATAATAATGTTTCAGACTGGGACAAATAATTTAACCCATCAGGCCCTAGGATTTTATTAAAACTTGCCCTCTTGTTCCCAGGATTTATGGCATTTTTTGAACGATTTTACTTCTATGTGTTAACAAATCTGTAGAAAAAAATCTATTCAATATAGTTTATTACAAGTTGTGTTTATTTTGAAGAGTACTAATTTCTCCACATGCCTGTACACATAGAAATATGATTTAGTGATAAAATGTTGACACTTGACCACAATTTGCAAAGCAAATAATAAATTTGTAAAAAAAATTAACGTTATTCTACTTAGCGACTGACATTTGAAATTGAACCTCTGCTACTACCCTATTCAACCCAGTGAATAAAATGCAGCTATGTGTGTTAGCCTTGCAACAGTGAAAACATTATAACATTCTGACGGTTATTTTTTAAAGTTACACTATATTTTCATAATTTTGTCAGGCAAAATATTTTCAAAATGGCCGACATTGTGTTATATAGGTTAGAAGTAACATCAACAGAACAGAAGTGTAACACATCCAGACACAAACTGCCAGGTACACATGTACTCGGCACTGACACTGACAGCTGTCAGAATTTGACAAAAGTTGTATTCAACTTATCCATAGAAATGTATAATTATTAGTTATTCATACAAGTCACTGTATGGTTGAAATATGTCATACATCCAGATAATGTCAACAACAGTATATAACATGACTGTAAAAATAACAAGTGATGGAATCGATGTACATCGAACGGTCAAAGTCCAGCTCAGTCGATGCCGAAGCGATGACATTGACAGCCAAGTTCTACTTTTTTAGTGACACGATGGAAGCAATAATTCTTACAGGAAAAAACTACTTACATGTTCCTCAATTTCCACATCCGAACCACCTTCCATTTTACCATAATCGCTGTCACTATCCCACACCATTTGTGCACCATTGATGTGGTCATTCTGGTCACCAAACCCGATACCAAGCAAGGTTCCCAGCACAGTCAGTATGATGATACATGTTATAATCTGCGACATGACGATGGTCCACAGTAACTTACTTCATTGGTGATGCTTCTTTGAAGACGTAAAACAACTCTGATTAGACTAAGATTATACAGAGCCCTCCAAAGGTACGGTTCGCTAACGTGCTACCCAACCTATATCTGCAGCGCCACCTATATTCATAGCTGTCTCTTCTATTATTTAAAGCGACATGAACAGTTTGTGGCTTGAAATACAGCTAAGCATTTAAATGATTATGTATAAGAAATTAAATAAATGAAAAAATCCCATTACTTGTTCATTTACACATATCAGTACCAAACAAAATTCATTTTAATAAAAAAAATGTCATTACATGAATTTTGAAACCTGTATATTGGCCATTTTCACTTGGAAATGTGTATCTTATTTTCCAAACACAGCAGCTAGGTATAACACGTTGGTTACCTGTTCCCAACTTGCATGTCTTCACCAAACAAATTGTTGATAGGCGTAATGGCGCAAGCATCGTTGTCTCTGTGTGCAGGAATACTGAACACATCCGCACGGTAGCGTCCCGTCGTGATCAGTACAGCTGGATCAAGTACGAGTAAATCCATTTCCTGAAACAATGTAAATGTCATTAAATGCATTGCATTTTGTTATGGTCACAGACAAAAGGCATACACATTTTATTTTAAATAATAGTCCCATGTTTTTTTTTTCTTGAGAAATTATAACATGGGTATTTTAGGGAACTATTACATTATGAATTTTCAAATGCAAAACATTGTTACCAAGAAATGTGACTAGTTGTCTACTTCGAGCATTTCTGTACTTTTTGATAATCACTTCTTGTTATATAATATTTGTGTTACATGAGGGCAAGATGAATTTGTTCTTTTAATAGCATCACAAATTAATGAATAATAATTTATTAAATGTTAAGGAATTATGACTTTTAAATTGTTTCTGTCCATCGCACGTATGCTGAATACAGTTTATAAATATTGTTAGGATAGAAACAATTTATGTACGTTTTTCTAAAGGAAGACTTGTGGTTTTTTAGAATGTAGACTTTAAATAAGACACTGATTATGACTTCTTGACAGTTCAGAAAAAAAGATTCATGAATTTAACAAATGAAGTACCCGGGTATATGCAATTTATATAAAAATGAATGTTACCTAGACAGTGTAAAGGATTTATTTTTAATGTTATAGGAAAACAATAAAGGCATTATTTTTTCAAAATCACCTAATTACATTGGGTTGCCAAATTGGCAATGTTTGGAATAATCATTTAATAATGATTGATTTATTATTGAATGGTTAGTGGAATGATTGGTGTAATGGTAACAAGTAATGTTATTAAATTACAAAATAAATGAATTAATATAAGTGATGATTGAAAAAGAGTGATATTGATCACATAAATGTGTTTTTATGTTGTTATGTGGAGTAAATGGATTGAATTTTGTTTACGTATGACCGGTAGGCATACAAAACAGTAGTCTCGCTTAACTGACTGTCGATCGGCTGCTGAACTACTCCGAGAAAACAGTCTTGTGACATTGCCGGCTTTTGAATATTATCTGTGTGGGGTTAAACAATGCTGCCATCTCACGGATATTGTTTAATCCTGCCGTAATTCCTATTTTATAAACAAAAGGAAATTTGTATTTATTCTTGTGTTAGTATAAGTTTAATTTTGAATAGTTTTTACAATACAGCCTTATTTGTAAAAAAAAGTTATTTAATTTGTTAAATTTCAAATTCGGCCAGAGAACCAATTAGCGTCTCTACCATAATCTGGCAGTTACACTGCAGCCCATTAATTCCAGAGTCGAGGGGCTGTAAAAAATGCTGCCTCCTCACAGAGTCTGTGTAACCGAGGCTAACAAAACAGGTGTGATATAAGAATTTAATTATTGCAACAACAAACCAATATATTTAAAAAGTACACATCTCACCGTTCGCAGGCTGAGACATTTGTCAGGCTGCATGTTGCAGCAAAGCCGCTCCATATCACTTGGCATTTCACAACAGTGCCCTCACGAACACCAGTCCGGAGAGCCACCTCCCACTGGATAATGTTCCGGATCGGGATCTCAACTGAGGTCACACACCAGGCCTGGCTCTCGCTCTACAACCCTCAGTAGCAGCACCTTCGCCTGAGTCTCGATCATCTCATTCATGTCAGCCTAGAAGGGTGGCAAAACACAATATATTGTGTCTAAATGTGGACATTACGTTAATGTCATTGATACATGGATATATTCTGAAGTGTATGTATGTTGTATTCAGTTGTTTTTAAAATGTATTTGTATTTGTTTATTGCTATTTTTATTTAAGAAACACATTTCACAATTAAAAATTAATTACATGTATGCGTAATATATTACATTACCTGAACGTTATTTCGATCATGACAAGAATATTAACGATTTTTATAAACTTTTTTTGAAACTGTATGTCAAGTTGTTATTAAATTGTGTATAGTGATAACAAATAATTATCTGCAGTTGCCGTCGTCTTTGTCTGCGAATTGAAGTCATGCGAGCACAGTCAGTGTTGTTAAGGGATAGTGCCGACTGTCTAGGTCTTCTCACACTCTCTACCAGTGCCCCTTCCTCTGGATGTGACCTTTCACCTAGTAGCCGCACTTCCCCTTTCGCATAGTCTTACACTATCTTCAGCTGCTTTCGCATTCAAAATCTGTGGAAAAAGATTTAATAAACTAAATGAATTTTGTGTAAATGAATAACACAGTATTTTGTTATGTAGTTTAACACCATACAATGAATGACATATTTATTTTTGAAAACGTTCTGTAATTTACATTAACGAACATATGCCTTGTTGATAATAACAGTTAGGATAACAGGTTACCAAATAAAGTTATTTTCTCACATACAATGACAAACTACACATTGATGACAATTCATATTACAACTTACCTCAGTAAACAACTACTTGCTGTGTCCACGAACGCCATATGTAGCTCCGCCCCGTCGGGTCACAACCTCGCTCTCCCAGAATTTCAGTGACAACATGGCGATTTAAGTGACAGCCTCTGGATTCTTATAAACATTCGACGGTTAACATTACAAAGTCTTTCAGCTTCGTTAAAACAGTTATTGGTGGTCAGGATGCTACAATAGTTATAACTTATACTGATTAACATGATTTTCCAATAAAAATAATACTGTTCATGTCACTTTAATTCAGTGTTGCAGGATTTGAATGGGGTCCTCTATATGAGAACACTGATAACACTATCACTCAGTAGTTTCTCTGAACCAGGACGCATTTTCTCAATGTGTTTCATAAGGTGTCTGTAGTATGTGAGAAATTGAGCATAATTCTGCTGATCTGCATGGAAAAACAAGTATGGCATTCTGCTTATGACAGACTTGTACTGGTTGGGTTCAAAGTTTTGACAGCGTTGTTCAGTTACACGAAGAGCCAGATGCAATCCATATATGTGATCCTGAAGTGTCAAATTTCTCCCAGTTCCCCATTCCTCACTGCTTCTCTGAACTCCTGGTATTTGGCTATATTGTCGCCAAGAGTATCCACTAAGTGACTGCATCAGACTCCACCATATATAGCTTATTTTGTGTTCAGTAAATTCGCAGATATAGTCGGGGCCATATTACCTCCAGACGGCTTTATGCCAAGAGAATCATGCGTAATTATAGGAGGAGACCAGGTCTAAGATTTGATGTGATCTACTGAGCTGTATTTCTTAATTTGTTTAACATGTTCAACAATTTTTGTTTCAGTGGTGTCTCTGGTAGAGAAGTTCGTTCCAGGTACGCATGCGCCTGATGAAGACCAGGATGACATTGTCCAAGAGTGGACTGACGTCCAGGTGGCTGTGGATCTGCCAGAGTTTTATGACGTGGACATATGGTGGGGCAACATTCTACAGAGGAAGAAATGCAGTGGTCAGGTGATGCATGGATACCTGACCTTACTAGTGACCACACTGTTGATCCTGCCCTATGTCCAGGCTCCTGTTCAGTCTGTGCACAAAGAATGACACAAAGTTGCGGGTGTCTCTTGGTCTGTAACTTGCTGCACTGCGAGGGCCACCAGATGAGACCAACTCGGCAGTTGGTCACCAGAGCCAAGCACACCGGCATTTATTATGACGAACACTCTAACTGAACAAATGCAGAACATTGAGTGTTTGTTTAATTGTTTTTTTTAATTGTATTTGTTTATACACGCAAAAATCGATTTTTTTAATGAAATGTTGGAAAATCTGTGATAAACGATTATGTTTGTTGCGCCTCTGAGCCTGAATTGTCAAGAATATAGATGCAACAGAAATGGTACAGTTATTTACTCTAATCCATTGCATTAATTGTGCAATATTTCTTAGTTTCAGGAGTATTATGAAAATTATTAATTAAGTCAATTAATTTTTTATTAATCTCCATCACATATCACACATTCTCTTTGCAATTGTTTTCTTAATTATAATTTTTTCATTATTATTATATTATTATCAATAAAACAATTAAATATTTTTTGTTGTTGTTAAAGTCTTGTAAGGAGGTTAGCTTGTGAAATTGTTGATTGATTATAACTAACTGACATTATTTACAGTTTGTTGCATAGGTGTGGTAACTGAATAGCTGTTCCATCAATTTTTCAGTTGCATTAATAGTTCAGTATTTCTTAGTTTCAGATGTGATGAAGACTGTGTCAAACTCAATACGCGAGCCTGCAACAGTGACTGGAATTCGACACAGGCAAGGGTCAATTCTTCCTCGACAGCTGGCATTTCTGATCTCTGCACTAGAGGGTTGTGTCAGCCTCACTACAAAACAGTTGATGCTCTTGCAATTACACTCAAAGATACGCTGATCAACATTGTGAACATGACAGCTCTTCACAAGTTCTGAATTAATAATCAGTTTAGCTACCAAAACATCAAACGAATATTGTGTGAAGCTGACATGAGTGGATCCTCTCTCTGCAGTCTCTGTTCTCACTTCTGACGTGACTTCTCGTGAACGCTGCCTGGTTACAGGTTACTATTACACATCGGGTGTTCAACTAAAAGCTACAGACATAAATAATACAACTGTGCCTGCTGACTTCAAGAACATTTTGACATGGCCTCAGAATTGCATATGTTGTTGCTTCTGTAGGACTACAAACGTTGCTGCATTGCCTTGGATATACGTAATGCTATACCAAGACGTTGCTATATACCGTCATGCTACAGTAAAACAGAATTTAACATGTTACCGAGGTCCCATGAAAGACTTGGACATTCATCACCACATTGTGGGTATTTACAAATGTTCTTTTGCCTCTAAGACTGTTGGTTATCTAGTATATCTACACGTATTGATATGATCAGAATTATATAGGTAGCTATACCTATACAACTACAAACATTGCTGAATACATTGGACTTACAACTGTTGTTGTACCTGCAGGACTTACACACTTTGCTGTGCTGCTGCATTTACACAATGCATGTCACATACCGTCGTATATATATATATACACATATATATATATATATATGTATCATGTAATTAATCCAAATAAATAGGTCAAACATTAAATATAGGTCAACTAATTAAGTCATCAACAACTTTTGTAATTTACAAGATGACAAATGGTAGAATCAGTCATGTGTATATATATATATATATATATATATATATATATATATATATATATATATATATATATAATTATAAATATTTGTGTTCAACGGTTTGTTTTTAATTGGCATTTATTCTAATTATTTTCACCCGTTTTATGTAATTAATCCTAATAAGTAGGTCAAATGTTAAATATAGGTCAACTAATTAGGTCATCAACAAACTTCTTATTTTACAAGATGAGAATCAGTATATTCAGTCATTCATAGTATATAATTATAAATTAAAGCAGTCAACTCCATGTATAATTGACCTTTTTACTAATTATTCCCCATTTTATGTAATTAATCCTAGTAATTAGGTCAAATGTTAATCATAGGTCAACTAATTATGCCATCAAAATTACTTAAGTAATAATGTGGCATTGAAGTCCTTTTTTAATTAATTAATGTTATTCTGAAAAAGGTCAATATGCAGTGAAGGTCAACTAATTAGGTCAAATCATATTCACGTTTTTCTAGATCATATAACTTTATTTCACCCCAATATCTTCAGTAGAAGCAATTATATTACCATTTTCCTATATACTCAGACAGTGCTCCAGATTCCTGGTCACAAGAAATGCACAGAATTAAATACAAAAAATCACCCTTTTTCTGAACACAAAAAGTGGAATTACTTCAGAAATAATAGATATCAAAACAATTCAAAAAGTGTTGTAAACTGCATAACAAACTCTACCTTGTGGTATAATTTGAATGAGATGACGTGTTTGAATTTTTTTCAGATGTACCTAATTAAGCCCATCACTGAGCGGTTTTGTATGTAACTACATCTTCAAAACCACTGGAACTAACTTGTCAATAAGCTTGGATACTGGGGCTTTCTAATCAGTGGCTCCCCCTTGTGTGTGAGGATGTCTAATATTTCCACTGCATTCCTTATTTTTGTAACTTTATTTGGTTTAAAAAAATCCAGCGGGCCCAGTAACACAACTGAAAACTGAAAAAAATTCTAGTATCACACGTCGAAGACTGAAACGTGGTTCGTGTTCATACTCTTGGCTAAGTGCATATTTCACTTTTATCAGATTATATTGCATCACAAATATACATGGCATATCTCAACAAATTATAGCTTTTTTAAATGCAGATTATATTGCATCACCAACAAATTATAGCTTTTTAAATGCTAAATTCCACAATGATTACTATCTAATTAATTAACGTGCTTTCACTATTCTAGAGAAGGACAACTGCGTTATCCCAAGTCTGGGCTGTTTGGAGGTAGACAGTGGTTTGTCGTGATCACAGTGCGTGCGTGCGTGCGTGCGTGCGTGCGTGCGTGCGTGCGTGGTGTAAACGAGGGAGGACTACAGAAGGGAAAACTGCGACTTAGGAACGTGTGATGTTGAAATAAAGGGACAGAGGCAATTAGGGGTGGACACAGAACAAGTGAAATTGAATATTTGTATTAGTCCCGTTGCACTGTGTATGTCACCTAGAATTGTTGGTTGACTACGGCTGAGTAAGCCAACGAGGACAACGGCAAGGTGTGCGGATCACACGAGTTCAGTGACGTCACAACGCTTCTCGCTTTCAAGTTTACTGACGACTCCAACGATTGTGACGTCGTAGCGACGCCGTACACGCAAGATCTTTTATGACCGTCAATGTAGCACGCAAGACAGATATGCCTCAGACTCTTCTCCCAAAACGTGCTCGCAGAAAAAGACTGATCAATAACTGAAACCTACGACCATCCAGGTATGGCCTCTCTCCGGGCATTGTCCCGATGCTGGCCGTGGGGAGCGGTAGAGCGCCGTACTGTCGATCGAGGCAATTTCGTTCACCCTACATTTGCCTGTGTCTTTCGGAGGACACTAAAAGCCGGTGGTCCCTTCTATCTGGTGTCTATGCCAGGGGAAGTAAAAGATCCCACACAAGGGGTAAATGTGTAACCCGTAGTGGACTCACTTATTCTAAAGAAGGACAACTCCTGCGTTAGCCCAAGTTTGGGCTGTTCGGAGGAAACCACCCAAGACCTAAGTTACTCCGTGGGACTATAACGATGACGTAACGCGAGACAAATGTTACAGCGTTTCGAGGCAGATGTGGCTGCAATTGCACGGAATATACAGCGAGCTACGGAGAGGGTTAGGTTTCCTATAACAGTCCACGGTTATGTTCATTTGAATTGCTTTTAACGTCATCGTTTGCAAGAGAGTCACCTCAGTGACACCGGTTATGACGTCATTACGGCAGGGGAGATTAAAGCGAAGGCATATAGCAACGCAGTCAAATATTAGTAATTAAAATTATTAGCTTGCAAATCGAATCAAGTCAAATCAAAATCAAAAAGAGTAGAGAGAGGCTAAGAGCACACCTTTTGTGGCAAACATGTTTTGACCAATTTATTTTCGTCCTATGGGCAAATGGTTAACACAGCTACAGGTATATGTTATCTGTACATCATCATAATTGCGGAAAGGCAGCAGCGTCACGTCAGCCAAAAATTAACTCAATGAGCGCCCACGACATCTCAAAATTCGCCATGACGAAATTTATACATATTTATGTATGTATTCGTTTGTCGGTAATAATGCCACATAATTATCGTGAAAGAAATTGGGTTTCTAGTTAATAATGCTGGGGGCCGTTTTTCTCTGCAGTAGTGGGCCATTTTACACTTAGTGTTGGATACAACGACCCCTGGTGACAAAAATTATATTTTTGATAACTTTTTTTTCTCAAGAAAGTTTATCATCAACTATATCCACAATGATCAAATCGTTAACGGAAACATTATTTGGTTCATTATAAGCGCATTGTTTTGTGGGCCGTCTTACTCCACCTTCAATTATTCAGCATCGCAATTGTGGCCGGTGTAGTAGTGACCACAATCCTCGCGTGCTCCTGCAATCTTGACACTGTCCATTTCTCCCTGCTGCGACTGAAAGCTTCGCAACACACGATGCACGGCCACTGATTGTCATCTTCATTATAATCATCCAACCCCCCCCCCGAAATTAGTTCTGTGACCATCTATTTATGTGGCGATGAGGTAAACATGTTGGCTGTGTGATATATCATACTGTTCACCGGGCGTGCTTTCTTTGGCTGAGGTGGGCTCAATGTCATCGTGGCTTGTGTGACTGCACCAAGCAGGATGTTTTCTTCCCAGGGACGGTCCAGGTGAAGCTACGTCGCCCCGACAATGCCTCACCTGAGGTGTTTTTCGGAATGCCGTAGGCCCTAATTTGTAACGGCTCCTGTCATAAATCTTGTACCGTAGCATATGCGTTGTGCAGCCGCTGGTCAGGATAGGACGCCAGCGTTGGCGGCTAAATAGGGAGACTTTAGATTGATCGGTCGCTTGTAAGTCATTTATATGACACCGGAAGAGCAAAGGACCTAGTACAGTGCCTTGTGGAACGCCAGAGTCGACGAATATGTTTTACGGCATATTAGCACCGAGTACAACTTTCATGGTTCTTCCAATCAGGTATTTTTTGCCATTCTACTATTGTGCATCAGATGCCATATTGGGATAATTGTTTGAGGAATCTTAAAGCTGCTCCCTCCACTCATTCGCGTAAAAATCGTTTGCTCCTAGTGATTTTTAATAATTTCACAAACAGCGGAGGTATCACATACTCCCTAATGATTGCTTAGTTGGTTTATGCATACATGTTACTTCTTTTTTCTGAAATTAATAAAATAAATAAGAACTATTTCGATTTTCGTTTCGAATGAATCCGTTCGAAACTCTGTACGAAACGTAACTATGGAAATGGAGATTTGAGCGGAATACGCTTTAGTCTTCACGCGAACGAGACTTGGGGGCGAGATTGACCTTCATCCTGTCGAGTTGTTTACGTTTAGGAACAGCCAGTTTAGGCACAAACATGATTTTTATATGCCACCAACACGGCAAATTAAGCAGACAAAGACAGCATCGACGCATGATTGGGAAAGAATATGGAACCAAGCAGTGAATAGCATGACTTCGGAACAGTGACAGTCACAGTGCCCTGGCTTTGCAAGCTACGGACACCGTGCCCGTGGGCCGGCGAACTGGCACTGACTACACAGTCAACATGCAGCGTTCGCACAGATGTTCTTCCAGATAGGTTAGCAATTACGAATTGCTCAGCTATAATCACGTATATATATATATATTTATTTAGGCGTATGAGTATACGTCATTGAGATTCCTGTTGTTTTTATTAAATTTATGTTATTGTTTACCTTCAACCTTAGCGCTTATTCAGCCAATGCCATGGTACGACAAAATACCAAGTCCAAGGTATGGCTATGCTACGAGTATGATTACGCCAGGCATAGACTATGGCCTATACTTAGATAACTACGACACGTCAGTGATTGATTATAATACTGTAACTATGTAATGTTTATGTCACATATGGTATGTAGCAAGTTTATAATATAAATGCATTATAAGTGATCCGTAACAGTTGCACTTAGGCCTTTGTTATACTTATTCATAATGACAATATTATAATATTATAGTTATAATAATAATTTAATATATTAAGCAATGATGATAATGTGATCGTTCATAACATTGCAATTTTTTCAAGTACATTAAAATTCAAATGTGTCACATTTTCAGGACTTGAGGTATCATCACCATAGGGCATACGGAAAAGCTCATCAACTCAGGTAAATGAGTGTTGTAATATACATTAATTTACTCTCTCAACAAACCTTTTATAAAAATTGTACAGATGTATATGTCATTTGTGAATCCAAGTGGCCTGGGGCCCTGTGGATGTGCCTCCCACATTGTAGGAATTTGGTATGCCTACAAACTTTTTATAATAGGTCAATGCTAATGTGCTTCTATATTGTTTGAAATATGACCCAGTTTAAGTGATAATAATAAGTTGTGGCATTTTCCGATATCACCACTCCAGATGAGACAGTGGAAGCTGAAGCTATGCGGTATCAATAAAAATGTAGACTAACAATTTGGTTAAGGCCAGTAATGTTTTTGTGCCCTCAAGACGATTTCTGAATCTGACCCTCTATGTGATATTTTATTTGTCTGTATTAATGGGTGGGTGTACTTGTTAAATTGTATATAAGTAAAGACATCATAAAGTAAAAACGTTTTACCAAAACTATTTCATGAAATTGACTTAAAATAATGGCAAGCACAATATAAGTATAACTACAGGTACAATCACTGCACTTGATATAATGTATTTATTTCATCAGATAACAAGCAAAGCAGCATTAAAAAAATGAAAACGTGTTAGGTAAATGTAAAAGAGTTACTCTTATAAATATTCATATCAGCATCCAGCTGAGATGGAGTAATCGTACTTGTGTACTCATACTTGTGTACGAGTACTTGTTGAGTACTCGTACTCGAGTACGAAGCAAAGTAATCGTCCTCGAGTAGATTGCCAAAGTAATTGTACTCAGGATTACTTCTCACGATTATATTTTTTCATATGAACAGTTGCAAGCAAATATATTAGACAGATAAAAATGGCAATATTAGAAGTAATCTAATAAATGTAATAATAATCGAGGTATTCAAAATATTCAGTCAGATTTCTCTAATTAATACCTTCTCTTCCCAGAGAAGCCACATCACATACAAGTTAAATTGTGACAGTCTCTGGGAAGCACTGCAGGAAAGAGGAGATAAGCATCCCCTAACATCTTGCTTTGTAATTTTAGAAGCCAGGCCACAGCCCCACCTGCCTTGTTTGCTCTGTCAGTATGGTGTGAAAGACTGGTCATATTTCCAACATCCAGAAGCCTGACTGGGTCTGGGCGGTTAGCTGCTAAATCCCTGTCTATTATGTTCAATTAAGTGCAAACTGTAAACCTGTCTAATATCCACGACCGACCGACATCGACGATGACGACGACCTGACCGACCGACCGATCGACAGACAGACGACGACAGACAACGACGACACGGGCGGATAGCCTTAAAACCATTATATTCAATTAAAG
>JAODUO010001095.1:225000-227284 GCA_025642075.2 Ridgeia piscesae | reverse complement strand
TTTTTTAAATTTTTCGTTGTTGATTGTTGAAATGTTTAAATTCCCTGGATTGATCAGATATGAGACTCCAACAGACTACGTATCCTCCCGGATTTGCCATACCCTTGACTGCCTTAATCTTAGCCCCCCCTCTGCCTTGTCTCACTTTTGCATTGTGTGGGGCCTGTACAATATTATAATTCGAATATATGATGCATTCATATAATGCTGCGATGAAAATGTTGATAAATATTTGAAAACAGCTGGCACGTGTGAGTTGAAAGGTACCAGGTAAAAAAAATAGACTAAAATTTTAAAATTAATTAAGGGTTACAACACACCACGTGGTTACCACGTTGAAAAAATGTGGCGGTTACGTGAAAGTGGCAGTGACGTGGCATAGTCACGTGGCCATGAGGTGGCAGTTAGGTGAAAGTGGCATTGACGTGGAAGAGCCGTGACCATGATGTTGCAATATGGTCCGTTTGGTGAAAGTGGTATTGACGTGGTAGATTCGTGGCTATGTGTGACGTTGTAAAATGGTGGCAGTTTGGTGAAAGGGGAATTGACGTGGTAGATTCGTGGCCGTGCGTGATAACGTTGCAATATGGTGGCCGTTTGGTGAAAGTGGTATTGACGTGGTAGATTCGTGGCTATGTGTGACGTTGTAAAATGGTGGCAGTTTGGTGAAAGTGGAATTGACGTGGTAGATTCGTGGCCGTGCGTGATAACGTTGCAATATGGTGGCCGTTTGGTGAAAGTGGTATTGACGTGGTAGATTCGTGGCTATGTGTGACGTTGTAAATAGGTGGCAGTTTGGTGAAAGTGGAATTGACGTGGTAGATTCGTGGCCGTGCGTGATAACGTTGCAATATGGTGGGTTTGGTGAAAGTGGTATTGACGTGGTGGGTTTCCGGGCCATTTGTGACGTTGTAAAATGGTGGCAGTTTGGTGAAAGTGGAATTGACGTGGTAGATTCGTGGCCGTGCGTGATAACGTTGCAATATTGTGGCATTTTGGTGAAAGTGGTATTGACGTGGTAGATTCGTGGCCATTTGTGACGTTGTAAAGTGGTGGCAGTTTGGTGAAAGTGGAATTGACGTGGTAGATTCGTGGCCACCTGTGACAACGTTGCAAGATGGTAGATGTTTGGTGAAAGTGGTATTGACGTAGTAGAGTCATGGCCACATGTGACGTTGTAAAATGGTGGCAGTTTGGTGAAAATGGAATTGACGTGGTAGAGTCGTGACCATGCGTGACAATGTTTTAAAGGTGTGTTTTATGTGACAGTTGAGTTGAGTTATATTGCCAGCTGATCTAACATTAAAAGGAAGGATATTCCAAATAGTAGGTGCAGCCACTTGAAAATATGTATACATGGTGCATATATGTGTGACAACCAATACATTTGTTCAGAATCAGTATTATCATTTTATAGTAATAATATCACATTTTGTAACATTAGAATACCATATTAAGGGTTAAAATCAACAATTCCCCAACAAGTGTTGTGATCGTGTTACTGAACTATCACGTGTATCAATAAACTGCATGCCATGTGGCAAGAAAGTGGTCGTTAATTTGTGAAATAAAATGGTATTAGAGTATGTAGCTCTTAAGAGCTGTTGCCACGACTTGGTCTAATCAACATAACAATAATAATGTCTCTTTCAATAACATAGCCATATTATCTTGCTTGGTATCACTCTAATAGTAAAGGATAAAGAATGTTCCGGCCTAAAATGCTTTGATTCGGCTACTTTTCCTTTAGTACACCACACTCACAAATAGCGGCGCCACTCTTCTGCACAAACCTCGATTACATAAACGCCGTGAGATGGCGCAATCATTTCTTGCTCTAATAATTAATTATGTTGCCGTAAGATGGCAGCACCATTCATGACGGGAACGAGATCGCAAGGGCTGATACCGGCCCAATGTCGGAACTGATATCGGGCCGATATCAGCAATACTGGGGCAAATGATCCTTTTTCTGATTTTTTTTGGGTGCGACCACTTCTCTGTTTTCATCTTCACCTGAAATAGTTATAAAATGTGAGAGATACATTAGATAATGTGGGTTTCTAGTTATTCAGAAAACATTTTGAAAAGTACACAAGACTATTAATATTGTTAAGTACCACATTTTATTTAGTGCAGTGCTATTTATTAGAGAATCCCAATGTAATTTAGTAGGCCTAGTATGTACTCTAGTTTAAATGACATTAAACTATGAACCAATAAAGATAATATTGTACATTACAAATTACTACATGACAAATTACTACATAACATAACAAATGGC